>JBBPBX010000037.1:3758-69911 GCA_038048925.1 Garcialebias charrua | reverse complement strand
ATATGTGTATATATACATATGTATATATACATATATATATACATATGTATATATATATATACATATATGTATGTGTATATATATATATGTATATAGATGTATAGATATGTTTATATATATAGATATAGATATGTATAGATATAGATATGTATGTATAGATAGAGATATATATAGATGATAGATTTATTTTTTTTTCGATATAAAATTAGACTATTTCTATATACACAATACTATACTTAAAAATCCGCCTGCTCTTCTTTCTCCCACCTCCTTGAAAATATAAACAATTGCTGTTCTTTCGGAGATGGTTTGGATTTAAATTGCCAGATGAGCAGAAAAATGATTTTGCTGAAAACAAGTCCTGATCAGCACTAAGAATCTCTTTCCCCATTTAAAACGGCGCTACAAGTGGAGTATGAAGCGTGGGTGAAGCTACAGCTGCAGGTCCGACAGACTTCAGCCTCCTCCTCTGAAACAATCCACGGTATAAAACTCATTGAGCCGTGCTGCACCGTGTGAGAGGAACAGTGAGGTGGTGTCGCATTAAACCAGTGGCTAATCCTATCAGTAAAGACACGGTTTTAGCAGCTAAAGTTGGCTGTCTCTTTAGCTACCAAGGGCCGTGTCTTTAGCGATACGATTAGCCACTGTTTTATTAATGTAGCGCTACCTATTCTCGCTGTAAGACTTAAACATCTGTGTACAGTAGTTCTTTTTCTCGCTGAATACAAGCAGTGCTTCTACTTACACACGCTTACTAATGTGAAGCTGGTGCAGCTGAAGAGGATTATTATTTAATATATGTAAATAAATGTCTAAAAAACAAACGTTAAAATATGTAAATAGTTCATTTTTTAGACATTAATTTTGTAGAGTTACAGCTGTTATTAATAAATGTGCCTGTGTGAAAACAATTTTTATTACTTTATTGGGGGGGGGGGTGGAAATCTATACAGTATATCGTATATCGCCATTTTTCTTAAAATATCGATATATTAATTTAGGTTCATATTGCCCCACCCTGCTGTGATTTGAGAGTTGCTGCTTTGATGATAAACTGGGTATAACGGTAATAATAAAAATAAACGGGGGATGTTTGCAACGTGCTCACGCTCAGCCTCGATGACGCTCAGTATTGATCTTGGAGCCTCGCTCTGTGTTGTTTGGTGACAACAAGAACAGAGGGCAACGTGCAGGATGAGCAAGTGAAGCAGTTGTTTTTGTGTCAACTATGTGTTGTTGCCATAGGGGTTGTAATGGCGTCATGTGAGCCTTGGTGATTAATTTCAAATGACACTTAGACTGTGTGCATTCTTGGTAACTTCCTGTTTCTCCTCCTTTCTGTCTGCAGGCGTCTCATTACTTCTGGGGTCTCTGGGCTCTAATTCAGGCCAAGTTCTCCACCATCGACTTTGACTTCATGGGGTATGTTTAATTTTTTTCCCCACACTTTACAAAACTACAATCACTTTCAATTGTCCGTTAATAACAAACACTCCCACCCTGGCATTTACCCCAAACAAACAAGTAGAAGAGATGATTACTATAAAATGAATATGAGAAATGGCTTTATAAATTAACATACACTCCTATACACACATTGCATGCTGCACCTTAAACAGGGAATTCCAGGTTATTTTAAATGATGCAGCCTTACAGGTCAAGACTTCTCTAATCCAGCTCGTATATGGAGATGGAGTTGAGCAGTTTTAGCCTCCTGGCTAGATGACATATTTATACATTTCGGCTGTTTTTTCCCACCAGGAGTGAGTGAAGTGGGTCATACTCCAGACGGAACGGTTTAAATTTTAAAAGTGATGTCCTCTCCAATTACTTTACGTGAACATTTTCAGACCAGAATCTTTTCACGGTGGGACGGCTCCAAAACATCACCTGTCTTTAGTGCTTATTGCATTTGAAGGTACTCGTTGCAAAGTCTAGGGAACCAATCAAATTTTATAAATTATTTTAATAAATTAACAAAATCTGCTCAATATACTGTATTTCTCACATTGATGCTTAACTTTTACTAAAGAAAAAAATTGTGACCAGATTAGAATTGGCAGTGATTTTTTTAAATTAGAGGCTGTCTTTTATTTTTATTTTCCACATCTGCACCCGATAGTGACTCACCAGGTTGTTTTTAACCGTGGCCTTTTTATCTATTTATTTATTTAATCAAGGTGCACTTTCCTAAAAGAAAACCATCTTGGCACGTCCTCAGCATCTTCTTTCCATCCAAGTTTATTTTAAAAGGATTATAATATGAAAATTCAGCTTTATTGACAGAATACTGTATGTGCATCCCCCTTCATGTTTATCCACCGAACTGTTGAAAGAAAGTCTATTTGATTAAAAAAAATGAAGAAGTTACTAGACAAATTCAGTGTTTTTTTTTATTTATTAAAAGGCACATCTCTAGACAGGATGCCAACTTCTTTGTGACGAGTACCTTTTGATATTCAAATTGTTTATTGCATGCATTTGGATGTTCTGTTCATGCATCCTACTGAACGTGCCTCTTTGTGTTTCTACCCAAAGGTATGCAGTCCTGCGCTTCAACCAGTACTTCAAGATGAAACCTGAAGTAGCTGCGCTGAACTTACCCGAATAAAAGCCAACACTCCCGGACTCTTCCCTTCTCAAGATGACTGCAGGAGGCCCTCCAGAGGTCTGCGACGAGAATAATTAGACTTAAACTTGCAGTTTACTCCATCGTCCTCTTCTACAAAGACTGAACCTCAATGCTATGATCAACTGTAGCAGTTGTTACCTGGGAGCTTAGCACTGACGGTTAGCACGTTCTAACATGGTTACATTTATTTCTGGTCAACTTTGCTGTACTGTTATGAACTGAAATCACAGATCAACTTACTGTATGTCCAAATAATCCTTTTAGTACCTCGTAGTGTAAACTGTAACACAGACTGGGCACCTCCTCCTGTACTGGAAGTCAAAGACCTCGTTTAGAACCACGTGGGAGCAACAGAAGCTTTCTGTGCAGACGAACTGAGGTGGGAAAGAAGTGATTGCAGCACGAGGCTGCTTTTGAGTCTCGTGCGTTACGAGCTCCGTGAAAAGCCCAAAACACACCGTCTGCCTGCTCGGCGGCTCTGCTTTCGTCCTCGTTTTGCCCAGCGTACGTGCACTGCCGCGCACTTGACTTGAGGACTTTGTGTGTTTTGGTTTTATGAAGGTACAAAGTCTTCAGAGAGCGTCTTGTTTACTTCTCCATCCATAAGTTTCACTGGACATCCGTTTGACCTGAGGGCAATTTTCACTTTAATGTAGATATATTTGTTGGGACACTTGGCTTTTCATTGTTTGATGTTTAATAGAATGCACCTCACTGACATTTGAGCATTCCCTGTTCATAGCCTTGTGCATTAAGCTGCATTCAAGGTCAGTAGTATTAGTTTCATTTCTCTGTGAACTGTGTAGTTACAAGGTTAGGGGTCCTCTTTAATTGTGATTACAGTTGCTCATTCCAAATTCTTATTGTTGTCACTCCTAAACCACTAATTTGTCACGTACGACATGGCCGTGTCTGTTAGAGCCGCTGCTGGCGGTGATGTTGAGCGTTGTCTGTTAAAATGTTTCTCTGTAAGCGGTTGTTAAACTACATCAAAACAAAGCCTACACCAAAGTGCTTCCATCTTGTTTTTACATCGTGCACTCCGTATGAATCTGTAGCATTATGGGAACTAGATGGATCTCTTATCCTACTGCGCTTTAGATGGGACGTTTAAGGCTGCTTTAGAGGTCGCTTATGTTTATTGGTCTGCTCAAGACTAACTTTGAATGTAGTGGAGCGCAGATGTTTTTAACTCCTGAACGGAATGGCACAAAGCCTTAGAGACGGACACTCCAGTTGTTCCTGCAGACCACCAGCTAAGAAACGGGTGTTCAAGGCTCGGTGTGGGTCTCTGAAAGCACTTTCTTTTTGCACTTCGGAAACTTTGAAGCCTGATCACCTGTCTTTAATCTGTTGTTTTTTGTTTATATTGGTGCATTATATTTAAGTTTAAGTTAGAGTTGACCCTTTTCTATATATGTAAAGTGTTAGCCCATTCTGATGTAAACATTAAACAGAACGGTGTGCAAAATGTAAAGAGTTTAGATTACACATTGAAGTAGTATAAATAACGTTGTTTTTTCTCTCTCAAAGCATTATGGTTATTAAATTGTCTGCCCATGTTTACACTAAACAAATCTGCTTTCGTGTTTGTGACTCCTTCATTTGATCTAAAACAATGTTTTGATGACAATTATCTTCAATGCTAATCTGGTGCAAATTAATCCATTTTATAATCTATAGGAGTCCTGATAATAAGAACAGTAATTAGATTAATTTATTTTTAACATTGAATCTCCACGACCACTGTAACATGTTTATATGTACAGCAAACCAATGTAAAGAACCGTTTCCTCTGATGTGAATTAATGTATATAATGGGAGTTTTTTTTTTAAGATGCATTAAAGTGAATAATTGCCTGGTTTCAGGTAAAACATGTAAATATGCTTTCATCAATTAAAATCTTTTTACCTAGAGTGTGTACTTTTTCTGTATCATTGCTTTAATGGATAATTTTCATATTTGTAACTTTGTTCGAGGTAAACGTATTTCCAGAGAAAACGGTAAAATAAAACCTGTTTAAAATTAGTTAGATTTGATGTTTGAACTAGATAAGGTGACACATGAAAGGCAAAGTACAAATACTGTATTGGGTTTTAGATGAAGTTTGTGGGATCACTTTTATACCACGTTTGCTTTTTGTACAACAAAAGGGAAAATACACTTTATATGACTTTCATAAGCGGCAAATACACATGTTTAAATATGATCTATTATATTAGTAGTTGTGTACCGTAATTGTTTTCTTTCCAAGTTCTATTTTACCTTATTGACATATGGGTAAAAGTTACAGTACTAAAACATTCCTTTATACAGGCTAGCCTGTATAAATAAAGGTTGAATGAATGAAAAAAATTTCATTCAAAAAAGCTTTTTATAATTTATGGATAGATAAAAACCGCAAATTAAACAATTCACTCGTAAGATCATGTAATCTTAAATTATAATAAAACACCAAATTGTATGCACCCGAGTTCCCAATGAAATACTGTAGTTTAATTGTGATTTCATATTTGTAGATCAATTACCCAATCACAGTCGAGCAAAGGCTGTTGCTAGGCAAACTTGATGGATTTCCTCTGTGTAGTCTATTTTTTGATTGGCTAAAATTCAAAACGGGCGCGCACTAATTAACGTTCTTTTTTTTTTTTTAAACTTCGTTAAACGCAAAAACTCCTGTGGTCATGCCAGGTCATTTTATCAAAAAATGAAATGAGCAAAAAGTTTTAAGGTGGTACAAAGTTAAAAATGAATAAAACTAAAACTATGATGAACTCTTTAACATGGCGGCTTCTTTAGTGACAAGCTAATGAGACAAGCTAGCTTAGTTGTAGCTGCAAAATTTGGTTTTTGCTAGCATTACCGAGAAACTTGGCATTACCTGCCTGAGGAGGATTGTGGCCTGGGCTGAAGTCCGGAAAGAAGAACCTAAAAAGTAAGAAATATTAAGCTGCTTTTACATTAAGATGTAGTAGCAGTAGTAGCACTGTTAGCATAGTTAGCGTAAATTGTACAATTGCATCACTGATTTAATTTTAATTAATCTAATCAGTAGTTGTACAGATTACCTTAAATGTCAATCTGACTCAAGATGGCTGCTACAGCCAAATGACCCTAGAAAACAAAAAGGTCAAACTTGAGTCTGTTTTACAGAAGTGCTCGCATTGCAAAGCATTAGCATTGGAATCCACCCTGTTTGTTAGCAAAATATTTCATAAATACACCAGTTGGGTTTGATTGAAACCTTGAGGAAGTCATGGTTAAGTATGGTTTACATAAAAAATGGTTTATGTTAAAATAAAAGGTTTTATTGAATAAGCATCAAAATAATTTAAATGAAACCAAGATCAAGTATGGGTTAATAATAAATACTGTATTACAATTAGAATTTGAAAATTTGGTGTTATTGTTCTAAATTTTCATTAATACCATATATTTACAAAGTTGTCATATGTTCAACATAGACAGCTATATAACTAATTGATTTTTAATGAATTTTCAGAAGCTTTTCAGTGATTTGATTAATATTAATTAGATTATTTTCAATAACTCGTAATAAATCTGTATTTGTAACCTCTGCAGGGTTCAGGTATGGCATCACACTACCAGTAGTGATGCTCACCCCAGTCAAATGCTGAACTACTGAAAAACAGTCAAAACATATCTGTAGCCTCCTCCTGCAAAACCATTTCTGGTTTTGGGGTTGTCTCATTTTTGCCCCTTTACTGCACCTGCTGTTACTTTCATTAACACTAAAACAGCTGACACTGATTAACAACCCCCTCTGCTACTTAACTGACCAGATCAACTTCCCAGCAGTTTAACTGACTAGAAATTATACTACTGTATGATTAAAAAGTGTTCCTTTAATCTTTTTAGTAGTGTAGATATCAAGCTAAATTTTGAAATGGTAGTAGCTGAGGATCATTCATAATACAGTACATACTCTGTGAGCTCTTAAAATGTTTTCAGTCCCATTAACTAATAGAGTAACCTCTAAACCAGAACAAGTCATTTTAAAATGCTTTAGGGCAGGGGTGTCAAAGTCAAATACACCGAGGGCCAAAACAAATTTGCTACAAGCCAAGGGCCGGACTGGTTCAATGTTTATTATAAGGGGGTGATATAATAATTTTTTTTCTTCTTTCTGCACTCTTTTCATTCAGTGTTTTCTTTTTGATTAATTTGTTTTATTTCGTCTCTTTTAAATGAATGAATAAATTAATTAAATAAAATATTAAATAGTTTAACATCTGCTAAGTTCTTGGCATAAATCAACACAGACATGTTCCTGCTTTTAGTATTTTACATAGTTTTATAATGTAGCTGTTTATGTTTTGTTTTGTTTTTTTAATACAGTTTTCTTATGATTTTTAATTACCGGTAATATGCTTTTTTATGATCGTTTACAGTTGGCTGCAAGTATCAAGCTGCAAAATCCTTCATTTTCTACAGCTGATAGCTGTTGGTCATTAATTATGATGAAGTTTAGCAACTTCTCGGTGAACATTTGAGCTCCGTGGCTTCAGCGGTGTGTTTTTCTTGTTCAAATTTGGGCGGGCGCTCTGATTTCGGTCAGCCGCTCTCAGCCTGTCCCTCCTACGAGACGGGCAAGACAGCGGGTCGGACTGGACGCAGCTGGCCACGGTCAGTCTCCCTGGTTTGGTTCAGCGAGAGTGGCGTCCCGCTGAAGCCCCAGAGCTTGAATGTCCAACGTAAAACTAACTTGACCGCGGTTTAATGTGGCGCTATGGCTCTGCAGACATTGCACGTTGCTGTCTTGTGGTGTTTAGTGTAAAATACTTCCACACAGCGGACATGTTACGATGAAAAGTTGGCTAGCTGTTAGCTAAAGTGCTACTCACAGTTTGCACGTTGTAGCTGGCTGCAAACTATGAAATGGATTTCCTGAATGTGACGTGAGTGAGGCGGGTCTTATTACTCTGGGTTCATGAGACACGACTCCGTATCAGATCGGCCCCACCCCTACTACCGTTGCATTGTGGGGAATGTAGTGTTGGTGCATGCAAAACACCAGCGGGCGGCTGTGGCCAGCGGGCCGTTTCTAATAGTAATTAAATATCATCCAGGGGGCCATAAATAATTAATTTGCGGGCCATTTCTGGCCCGCAGGCCGGCACTTTGACATATGTGTCTTAAAGTATCTCATGAGATCACACATCTAATTGTTGATATATGGATACAGTATACTGTATAATATGGATATTTTCCAGGTTTGACCAGAACAGCTGGAACTCATTTTGTAGTACCAGATGAGTTAAATTTAAAACCTGATCAGCACGGTGGCACAGTTGGTAGAGCTGTTGCCTCTCAGCAAGAAAACTGACGGATAAAATCCCGCTTGTGTGATCTCTTTGTACACGTGTTAGCTTTCTCTGGGTACTCCGGTTTCCTCCCACAGACCAAATACATGCATGTTAGGCTGATTGATCGGTAACTGGCCAGTCGTGATAATCAAATCAATTGTATGATAAATTTAAAATGAGGTTGATAATTTTCATTTATTGGCTTTGTTTCTTTGTATCTCTCTCTGTTTCTAAGACACTGGATGACAAAAGTCTCAACAACGGTGCTCTTCACTGACCCCTCCCTTTTTCTTTTTTCTCTTTAAAATCCGTTTAAAGTTTAAACGGATGACGTGGAGTCACGCCGTGACTCCACGCGTCTCCTCATAGACTTTGAATGTAAACCGGCCGCTTCAGCCGTTAGGAATTTTAGTTCCGCAGCAGATAATCTCTCGTTAATAAAAATTAATGAGTGAAAAAATAACTGAAACTGTATGCACAAGGACCGAACATGCAGTACCGAAACGGTTCGGTACACCCACGTGTACCGTTACACCCCAAGTTGGATAGATGTACGAATGTCAGTTGAATAGTTGGATGGTTTAATCATTAAACCATCCAACTATTCAACTGACATTCGTCTGTTTCGCAGAGAAGGGAAAAGTTATGTGGCCCTCACAGGAAAAAGTTTGGGGACCACTGGTTTAAACCGTCCAACCGTCTCTCGCGTTTTTGTATCGTTAAAAGCAGCTAAGCTGAGAAGCTAAGCTATACGAGCTAAGCTAACAGGCCGACCTCTGGGAAAAAACCTGTCTTGGCAAAGCTCTAAAATCTGCAGTTGAAACCCGTGCCTTCACATAAAAAGTTGTTTTTTCTCTGCAAAAATAAGCTGAAGACTTGTTTACTGATTTTAAAAAAGATTTTTTTTTATTAAAAGTGAGACAAATGCTATGCTAAAGCAGTGGTTCCCCTAAATAACTTGCCATGGCGGGGCGCTCATCTCGTCCTTGATGCCGGCCTTTAACGTCACATTTTTCACACCCTGTTTTAACTCTATTCACCTTGGGGCGATAATGTTTTAAGTTCCTCGTCTGTCACACAGTTATATGTCCGTAACATGTCGAGGTAGTTTTCATTAAGCATAAATATTACCAGGCAGCACTATGGCACAGTGGTTAGGGATAATGGCCCTCATGCACGAAAATGTTCGTATTCTTATCCTAAATTTCTCCTACTTTTGTTCGTACGAAGCGTTCGTACGAACATGCCACGTCAGATCCAACAAACTCTTCCATCCACAGGAAAAGCGTGTAAACGGGCTGCTTAAAGTTGATGGATCCCACCTGTTCTACTCACCTGCGCGTGCTCGCGGGAAGGTAATTTACATAATCTCCACCCCTCAAGACACCATATAAGGCCACGCTTCCTGCCTTCTGACAGCAGGAAGTGTCCATTCATTCAAACTCAAGAAGTAAAAGGCGTTCGGAGATCTGCTCTCATCGTCGCGCTGTGGCGCACCGCCACCCCGCCACCCCCCCGCAGGTGTCGGATGGTCAAATATTTTTAATGTTAGTGTAAACAACTGTGTAGTTTCACTTATTCAGAAGAGCCGTGGCGCACCGCTGCCCCCCACCCCCCGCAAGTGTCGGATGGTCAAATATCTCTAATTTTAGTGTACTGTGTTACATTATAGTTTCACTTATTCAGAAGAGCGCACCGCTACCCCCCACCCCCCGCAAGTGTCGGATGTGTTTTTGAACAGAAGCATTTTAAGATGTCTCGAAACTACAGTTAACTTCATATTAGTGCATATGCTGTGTGTCCCGTGGGTCGTACAGTATCAGAAATCAAGAATAAATGGTTTGATCTGAAAATGGCTTCAAACAAACGTCTCGCCGCAGCACGGACAGGAGGTGGTCAATAGTCTGCGAGATGGATGGACAATACTGTAAATGCCACGCTGCGCAGACGCGTGCCAACATGTCTTGCAGCACAAATGTGTCATGCGCGCACCTCCTGGTCATCGCGCAACCACATTCTGCAGGTTATATTTCGAATCAGATATAATAATCTATTGCTCCGATGGTGTTTGCACAGCAGTCCAGCAATAGCATGAAAATCAGTCTTAATTCGTACTTGTTCTGCGGCGGTGTATGGGGATTTTATGTACCTGGGTGTTAATATGAGGAGGGCTTTGATGACCAAGGGGAGCGCACGACTCACTGAAGCCTGCGCGACACACCAGACAAATTAAACTTAAAATTATAATTCTAATTCAAACAGAATAACCTATTGTCAAGAATAATTATGGTGCGTGATTTTTTTAAACCCAAAATATTTTCTAAATAACGAAATATGAAGTTATTCGTGGAGAAGATCCGTCTGGATGACAGCAGACTGACGCTCCTAAAATATACGACAGGTCCGGACCACTCGTAAATTTTGTTCGTATCTGAAGAAAATCGTAGGATACGAAAACATTGTTGAATGCCACAAATGATCCTAAATCACTCGTACGCACAGTTTAAGAACAAATCTGTGCGTACGAACGGTTCGTGCATGAGGGCCATTGTCTTTCAGTGAGGTCGCAGGATCGCCTCCTGGCCGGGGGCCTTTCTTGGTAGAGTTTGTATGTTTTCCCCATGCACATGTGTTTTTTTTGCAGGTACTCCTGTTTCCTTTCACACACCAATAACATACGTCTAAATTGTTTGGGTGTGACTGCTGGATATAGGCTTCAGTTCCTTGAGACCCGGAAAGGGGAAACAAATAAGATGGACCGATGGGTAGATGTTACCAGAAGTGCTTAGGGATGATATAAGTGAGTTTGCTGAGTGATATTTGACTAAAATTTCAATCCTACTGAAGTGGATTCTGCATGATCAAACAAACTAGTCATGTCGTCTTTCTTGTAGGGCAACGGTCTTAAATAAAAAATCAACAAGGTCCATCTCATCTTGCGCTTTGTAATGAACAAGAGACGGAAAAGAAAGCTACACAGGCTTGGAAATCGACGAGATTAACAACATCCATGTCAGATGTTGGGGAACCAGGACATTCTGATGTAAAATATGCAGTTTAGTTTTGCGTTTTAGGTGACACAAGAGCAATAAACACGATTTCACAGCGCATTTTGAATTTGCATTTTAATATCTCCCCAATACTGTACTGTACTGTATTGTAATCTTGACTGTGCCAAGTGAATGGAGTTTATGAGGCGGCCACAAGATGGCGATACAACCTAAGAAAAAAACACCCTATGTGCAACCTTGGCCAAAGTCTCATAAAATAATCCTGATCAAAGTTTGTTCCTTGCAGTATTAATGTGAATTAACATAGATTTATATAAAAACAAAATCATTAATGCATCTTTGATGAAAGTAGCAGTACTGCTTTATTTGACTTTCCAGCCAAATTTTGGTTATCTGCTGTTAGGCGGGATGCAGATTTTTGTTTACAGAAACCCGATGGTTCAATTAGAAACCTATTTATGTCTCGCCCCCCAAAACCAAACTATAATTCTGCACCGTTCTCTCAAAGCAAATCAAGCCTGCTTTGCATCTCCCTAATGTGAACAGTGTCTTATACAGTGGAACAATTACAGCAGTGCATTACCCAACTCACTGGCTGTAATTCAATTATCCCACTCCCCCTGGCTTCACCCACCCAGATAATACACACATTAATTAACAACAGAATCCAATATCGCCTGTTCCGCGCCTCCACTTATTTTCATTTCCTATAAAAAAGGTCATAGCAGCTGAAGACAATTAGTGTAAGTGTGTAGTAATGGATTATACGTGCACATCACCACGGCTCGGAGTGTGTGACAGGGAGCAGCCAAGTAGTCGGAGGCTGCGGCCCTGGAGAGCAGAAGTGCTGACACAACTGCCGTAAACATCCATCAGACAAGTCATTTCAACAAACTCATAAAGCAGCGTCTCCGGGACGTGGGGTTTTTGTCCCGCATGTTTCAGACGAGCAGAACATTCTTTAAGTTATCAGAGGAGAAGGGTTCTGGTTTAAAAACATAATTATTGCTTGTTGTCGTGATTGGTGGGTATCCGTTAGCAAAATATTTCATGAACCAGTCGACGAGTTTAAATAAGATTTATTGGCTGTACATCTACGACCGGTTAACTTTTGGAGTACCGGTAAGTCTGAATTAGCATGGCTGCCACAGCGACGCAGTCTTAGAAAACACAAAAATATACCCAAGTTAAGTTACAGATAATTTATTGAGTTAAGATTTGGTGTGGTAGTGGCTGAGATTCATGCGCAGCACATACTTTGAGCACTAACTGATCACCTGAGATCTGTTTTAAAAGTTTTGCCCCAACTATTACAGTTAATGTTGCTTGTCTGTTAACAAAATATTTCAGGAACCACTGGATGAACTCATTAAAATTCCCCAAAAGTAATTTTTGGATGTTCATTTAAAACTCATCAACTTTTGTAGTCAACCCCTTTCAAGATGGCCCCCACAGCTAACCAGCTGCTGTTTGCGCCATATTTGCACCTAAAAATTAGAGGTGTATTTAACACGTTGACCAACACTTTGTCTAGAATGTGTCAAAGTTAAGTGTCCTTTGCACTTTTGGCTTTCATTATGCAGCATGCATACGTATCACGAAGAGTACGCATCACTAGGCCTGTCACGATTACAAATTTTGCTGCCGATTAATTGTCTCAGAAAATATTGTGATAAACGATAATATTGTTTGGAATTTCACAATACCGGTAATTAATTATTGTCAAATTTAATAAGAAATGTTGGTTAATTTTGTGTGTAGTACCTTTTTTGACCACCAGATGGCAGTATAAGACTGTTTGAACAGAAGGATGGATAGTGCAAGAGAAGGTTTTTCCCCGAGGTCGGCCTATTAGCTTAGCTTCTCAGTTTAGCTGCTTTTAACATTCTGGATGGTTAAAGGGCTAAAGACTAAATATTGGTTTTATAAATTTTTATGGTATGTCTATGGGCTATCCAGACCATGTTCATTCAATTTAATGCACAAAATAATTCTTAGATAATAAAATATCCCCTTTCTAGTTGTGCCTTTTCTCACTTCCGTTCTGAACAGGCTGTTTATGATAAGGCCACGCCCTTCAAAAATATGTTTACATTAACTCCGCCCTCCAAAGGGGACACTGAGTCAGACCTAGCCTGGCCCTCGCCATTCCTACGCAGCTCCGCTCAATTCTCATTTCCCTTCACTGCTGGGTCTGGGACTTGTCCCATAGACAAGGATATCTCCGGTAGATTTTTGACCGGACCAATCAGAGAACAGAAGGCGGAGTTTTGAACGACGTCGACTGACGTCGTCATTCAAAATGGCTGCCGCCACGAAGGAATTTTCAATAAAACAAGGTAAAAAACTATTATTTCTCTGCTGATAAAAAATGTATTTCTTAGCTAACGTTATATCAGAAGTGTTCCTGAGCAATCAGAGAGCAGAAGGCGGAGTTTTGAACGACGTCGACTGACGTCGTCATTCAAAATGGCTGCCGCCACGAAGGAATTTTCAATAAAACAAGGTAAACTATTATTTCTCTGCTGATAAAAAATATATTTCACCGCTGACGTTATATCAGAAGTGTTCCTGAGCTTAACAGTTCCTAAATCAATTCACGAAATGGTCAAATCTGCTGGATTTAAATAGTTTCGGTTTGACATTTTCCAAACAGCCTCGGGTGCGCTACGAAAATAAATGATAAAAAATCGAATTTTATCTCAAATGTTTCATCTAGGCCAACAGTCAGTAAATTAGAGACATATAATTACACACTGGTAGCAGAAAAAATATCCACCGAGTGGTTTCTGAGCTTTTTATCTGAATAGCCTGGACCTCGCCAGGCTAAACTAACAAAACTCCGCCTTCTGTTCTCTGATTGGTCCATTCAAAAATCTAACGGAGAAATCGCTGTCTATGGGAGAGATGCCAGACCCTAGTACAAAGCGAAGTGAAGGACATGGGTCTGGTATCAACCAGGCTAAGTCAGACCCAGAGGCAGACGCCATTTTGGGCAGGGCAAATGAGGCGCTGACACGTCGCGTAGGCCACTGAGAAACATCCATAAGTTCACCCTCCATGTTAAAAACTCTTCGAAAACAAGCAATAAGGCTGCAAAGTAACACACTGGCTGCTAACTGCTATACACGCTCTCTCTAGCGGGGACCGCTTTTTTCACGGACCACATCCGGCGCGGACCGGATATGGTCCGCGAGCAGTCTTCCGGTTGATTTAAGAGCCCGTTAATAAGTTTTTTCGTTGATAGATAATTAGTTATTAGCGGTACTGCATTTTAACACAGGGTGTCCGTGGGGTCTTGAAAGTTATTAAAAGTTGATAAATCAATTTTGGGAAAATTAAGGGTCTTGAAAAGTATTAAAAAGTCTTGAAAGAGATTTGATGAGGTATTATTTTTTTGCTGTTATTCTAACTTTAAATAATTTGACAGCAAAAAGTATGTATGACTAATATTTGTTTTCCTCACCGCGGAGGATTCGGAAACTGCTTCGCACAAATTTAGTGTCAGGTTACAACAGCCTTTACGGCTAGGCCTATCTTGTGCACATGCGCGGCTGCTTTATCTCCAAGTTGAGTCTGTGCGTTCGAGTAAGTTGCAGCAAGACCGTGAGAACAATGGGTAAATGCAAGTTTTCTGACTCCTGGTTGGAGATGCCTGATTTTCAAGAATAGCTGAGGCCTGTCACCGAGAATAACCGCGAGGCTTATTGTATATTTTGTAAAAAAAAAAAAAGAATTAAAAAAAATGAGTGTAGCCTCGATGGGCATAAACGCTGAAGCTGAGTTAGAAGAGCTGAAAACAAAAGTTCTACAAGAGGTGTGCGATTCTCTGCAAAAAAGATGCAGATAAGTTGGCAGAGCAGGCAGAGGGAAAGTCAGGTTCTTTAATGGACCTTACCAAGCTCCGCCCACAGGGCCGCGTTTCATTGGCTAATGCCCATAACACGTCACAGCGCAGCTTCCACGTGCGTGCCGGTCTCACAAAACACGCTACAGTAGCATTTGTGAGACCGGCACCACATGCTACTTACATTGCTAGCTAGCATACGTGCAGATTTTTTTTGCGTCAGGGTTGGGAAAATTGTCCTCCACCGTCAGTGGGGTATCTGTACCGGAGATGTCAGGTACCCTGACCGTATTTGTGGAAGTAAAATTCACCGCTTCCCTATATGTGAAACTGAATGCCTTGCTTGGATCAAAGCTTGTGCACGACCACAAAACTGAACAATTATTTCTTTCACCAGCAGAGAAGGGTTGACCTGCTTTTGAAACCTGCTAGTTAACAACACGCGGTCACGATGAGAGAAAGCCACAGTTCACTGAACGTTCTGGAAGTTGGGAAGAAACAGCTCGGCTAACTCCACATGAGCTAGCTAACACAACGAGCTACTCTACTGTCGATTTCACCTAAAACTGCACAAAATCGTGACACGAAGGCTGGATTTTAACTAACACACTGAACAGCTGAGCTCATTAGCCTTCACAAAAGTCGCTGTCGGCGTGTTTAGCAGCTAAAGCAGCAACGGCTAACCAATGGAGATTACAGTTAGCATTAGCTTTGCGACCAAGGCACACTCAAACTTTTGCCAACAACATAAATCACTGATTTCAAAAGTAATCCTCATAACCATGAATGCCTGACTTACCCAGCCTTGCAGGACAATAGTCATCAGTGATCCTGTCCACAGCTGTAATAATGCTGAGCGTTCAGGAGCTGATGTTTTCCTCATCAAACAGTAGTAGCATTAGCTGTGACGCGCACGCTGTTGGAGGCATCGCGTGGATCAAACAACTTGATAACGTCCAAAAAAAAAAAACATGAACTTGTTGGTTCCCCTGTCTATTGTCATGGCTGATATTTTGTTGGAATCTGGCAGAAATGATACACTATTCGACTCAGAAATACCCTGCAGTCAGTCGACGCCATGTTTTCCATTGAAACTAATGCTGAGCTTGGGAGACACGGAGACCGGCCGGAGCTTAGGGGGCGTTTCTGGGCGGAGCTTGGTAAGGTCCATAGCCCAACTGATCAACAAGTCCAATGTCTTGAGAAGGAGACTTAAAGAAAAACTCAGTGAGCTGGTGCAAACTGAAGAGTTGCTGGAATGCAAAGCAACTGCATTGAGGCACATGTAATGATTACTGTTTATTTCTTATTCGCCATTGTTCAACCAAGTTACTTTAAAATAGCTACAAGTCTTTTTGTAACCTAAGCTATATTTTGTTGAACCTACTCGTGGTTCAGTTTCTTCTTTTGAACTTTTGTCTTTCCACTGTATCTCAGTTCTGTTGTAGGTTTGAGATTCACGGATTTAATTGAAAACAACAGCAGTTTTGCAAATCAAAGATTTGTTGCTTAATAAAACAAAGTGACGATAAGGTCTTGAATTTATTTTGGAAGGTCTTTAAAAAGTCTTGAAAATGTATTGAAATTAACTTCATTATTCTTGCATATACCCTGTAACAACAACGAAACATCGAACTCTAGTAGCCATTGTGCTGACATGAACTCAGGAAAAAAACTGTGACGTCTTTTATACTGAAGTGGGTGGAGCCGCACCAGGGGTTGCTAGGTGAGGGGCTGGACTCAGGTTGGGGTGGGTTGTCCTGCGGCTTGTGACGTCACAAGCCGCAGGATTTGAAAACGAGACATTTATATCACTGAAAAATAAATATACTTAGAGTAAATAAACCACTGGGTGCATTTTGTTGGTCCTAGGACTGTTTTTTAAAGAAATACATACCCAAAGTTGAGTAAAAAAACCATTAAAAAGTGAATTTTGCATCTGTGGTCCCCTTTAAAACAGATTTTAAAGAGAAAGGGAGGGGTCAGTGAAGATCACCGGAGTTGAGCCGTGTTTTCTGTAGAAAGAGAGAGACACAAAGAAACGATAAAGCCGATAAATGAAAACTAGGTTGATAATTTTCATTTATCATGTGATTAATTGATTTATTGAGACAGACCTACTCATCACTTTGTTCGGTGCAAATTTAATGTAATGTTAGGGTTGTTCGGGTTGTGTGGCACACCCTAGGATTATTCTAGGGGAAACGCTACACAAGAACTGTTCTATTTGGATTTCAAAAAGTATTAAAAACAGATCACCAAATCTTATTTTCTTCAGCGGTCTCATCTGCAGCCTCCAAATCTGAGGCCATGTTCTTGAGCCGGAAAAGGGTAGAGTGCCCTCTCCGGGTCGGGGAGGAGGTCCTGCCCCAAGTGGAGGAGTTTAAGTATCTCGGGTCTTGTTCACGAATGAGGGAAAACTGGAGCGTGAGATCGATAGGCGGATAGGTGCAGCATCCGCAGTGAAGCGGGCGCTGTACCGGTCTGTCGTGGTGAAGAGAGAGCTGAGTCAAAAGGCAAAGCTCTCAATTTACCGATCGATCTACGTTCCCACCCTCATCTATGGTCATGAGCTTTGGGTTGTGACCGAAAGAACGAGATCTCGGATACAAGCGGCTGAAATGAGTTTTCTCCGCAGGGTGTCTGGACTCTCCCTTAGAGATAGGGTGAGAAGCTCAGTCATCCGGGAGGGACTCAGAGTAGAGCCGCTGCTTCTCCACATCGAGAGGAGCCAGTTGAGGTGGCTCGGGCATCTGGTTAGGATGCCTCCTGGACGCCTCCCTGGTGAGGTGTTCCGGGCATGTCCCACCGGGAGGAGACCCAGAGGAAGACCCAGGACACGCTGGAGGGACTATGTTTCTCGGCTGGCCTGGGAACGCCTTGGGATTCCCCCAGAGGAGCTGGCCCAAGTGGCTGGGGAGAGGGAAGTCTGGGCCTCCTTAGGCTGCTACCCCCGCGACCCGACCCCGGATAAGCGGAAGAAAATGGATAGAATGGATGCATGGTCTCATCTGTTCTTGTAGTTGCCACAATAAGGCCATTTCTTGTTTTTATTTTTCATTCCTTTTTCCTCAAGAAATGCCTTTTATCCAAGTCCAACCACAGTGTACTCACAGCGTACTGCTGGCTTGGAGGCTACTAAAACCTGTAAGATGCCTAAATGTCCATAACAGATGGGGGAATAGACATCACTGACAGCACAAGGGTACAAAATGTCATTTATCTACTGTCACGTTTGAGCAGACGAAAGACTAGGACATGGCAAGTTGAAGATGATGGGGGCAGGGTCAGGACAGTCTCAGTCATCCTCATTCAAGTCGGCGACCTAATTACCAGAGGAGAGGGAAACGGTAATTAGCAGCCAGTCTCACCTCGTTAATCACAAAGGGCTCCTTCACTCTATTTATATCTGATTAATGGCTTGCTTAAGCACGGTGAGGTATTTATGTTTCTGTTAACTGTGTGCAGCTTGTCTGCTCTCAGCTCACTGCAGATTGCCTATACCTCCAACTGATGCACACAATGATGCTTACACACACCTTATCTCCTTACATTCTCATCACTACTTACTGTTTGGCTCAGTTAAAGCTGCTAAAAGACGGTGATTCAGTTTAATCTTGTTTCTTAGTGATAATGAGCCCCTGATGTTGAGCTAATGCTAATGTAAGATCACATTTTAGCTCCTGTTTTTGACATTTTGCTGTCTCACAGCAAATTCAACAAATGGGTTGACTGGGCCATTTTTAAGGACTAGCTAGTCTCAAGATTCTGTGTTGAGCTTATTTCCTGTTTGAGTTGGACTCCACCAGGCCTGTCCTTTGTCTTCAATCCTGTTTGTGGTATTCATGGACAGGATCTCAAGATGAAGGTTAGAAGCAGTGGCAGTCTGATATGCAGTGGTGTCAAAAGTATTCACATTCATTACTCAAGTAGAAGTATAGATACTGGGATTTAAAATTACTTCTGTAGAAGTAGAAGTATCAACTCTAGCTTTTTACTCAAGTAAAAGTAAAAAAGTACTGGTTTCAAAAACTACTTAAAAGTATAAAAGTAAAAGTAGCGTAAGAAAAAGCAACAACAAAGACAAATGCTTAGGCTGCACCACACATACTATTGTATACAACCCCACCTCCCCCACAAAAATCATTTTTTTAGACTAGATTATATTATATTGTTAATGTTGAAAAACTAGGGGTGCACTAAGCTACCTGTCTTAACTGCATTATGCCCATTGAAAACAGGGTTGCCAACTCCTTGATAAATAAATAATAGGAGCCAAGATGGTCTAGTGGCAGGGCTTTTGACTACGGATCCGAAGGTCGCGGGTTCGCGCCCCGGCCACTACCCAGCTTGGGGTGTCTATGAGTGCACACCTATTTCTCCAGCTCCCCGGGCGCTTTCGGGCTGCTCACTGCACCACCTGGTAGGTGGTTGGGTTAAATGCAGAGACGAATTTCGTCTGTGTATGGGAACATATGCAGATGACAGGAATAGACATTATTATTATTATTAATAAATAAGGGACACCTCTCGGCAGGGCTGGTCACCCCATTTAACCCCCCTCCCCCACACACACACACACAGACACACAAACACCCTGCCTGCCCCTCCTCACTTTGAAATCAACCTGAATTCATTTGGATACGTGTTTTTGAATTATAAAAATATGTATAAACAAATTATTACACAATTAACCATTTATTTTTAGTGCAAATAGAATTGCCAGAAACAAACATATCTTTTGAAAATTATGTATCTTTCTTAAACAGACCTCTGTCCTGCTTAATAACTTAAAACAGAATTATGTATCTTTCTTAAACAGACCTCTGTCCTGCTTAATAACTTAAAACAGAATTATGTATCTTTCTTAAACAGACCTCTGTCCTGCTTAATAACTTAAAACAGTATTAAATAACAAAAAATCAATACGAACATTCTGTAATAGTGCATTTAGTGCAACGTGCAAATAAAGTTTGTAGTAAATCTGTAAACATAAACACATTGTGCCTCAAAGGCCATGGCTTTCCACTTGTAGTAAAAATAAAAAACTTGTAAACTAAAACAGTGGAACGTTACATTATGGAGTCAACCTATTTTTTCCATTTGTTTTTCTGCTGAGATCGTGCTGCAGCAAGGAATGCTCTGTTTTTCAGTGCCAAAGAGTAAAACTCTGAGCAAGACATTTCATAATTTAGACTGACAATGAGCTCACTTCTAATTAGTTCAGTAGAACATTTGTTTTGCACATCAGTCCACTTACTTTTCATGAAAGAGAAAATCCTTTCCACAAACCCAGTGGAAGATGGGATGCTGAGGACAAAGGATACAACAGCTGGATGTTGGAGAGGTCAGCTGCCTGAAGAACTTGCATCCACTTCTCTGCTGTTCCCTGGGACTGCCACCTTTCTTTCTCCTGAGGTGAGGTGGTGAGGTGGTCTATCAGGCTGTTTGCAGTCACACATTCCTCATACAGCTCATCCATAGACATGTTCAGCCTGCCAAAAGGTGTTAAAGTTCATTAGTGATACATAGCCTAGGTTATGTAGTGATAAATAAATGGAAAAACGTGTATTGTTTATATTTATAATTTAGCATTGTATTTAAACTACATTTTGAAATGTATTTATTAATTTACCTATATGAACTGTGTTTTTTTAAAGATGGACAAGGTTGTATGTTTGCATAAAGTAAATTCACAATTATGTATTTATTTGTACGTGTCAATTGTACACTTTTGTTTATAACTATCAATAATTAAACATGGTTCACCACTACACTGGAAATTATTGAATTTTTACCTGCCAACCAGGTGAAGACTTTCAGTGATCTTCTCCACTTCCTCAAAGGATATTTTTCCAGATGGCAGTTTTTTTTTTACATACCATATCTGCCTCTGGTGTTGCCCGGTGCAGAACAAATTGGTCAAGGGTTCTCCTGGTTTTGTTGTCTTTCACGTTTATATTTATTATACAACATTAGTATGTTACTAGGTCACTAGAAGTCAGTAGTAACGAGATCTCGTTGTACGAGATCTCGCGATATTAAACTCCCGCGATATCTCTCGTTGAGAGGTAACGTTGTCTCGCGAGACGCTAATGCTAGCGCTAGCAGAGCCCCTAACAAGTCAGCGTCACGGACAGCATGGCTTCGCCGGATGAAGTTGCTATAGAAGACGCCCCAACTACTGATGGAGGGTCCCGGTCCCGCATACGCTTCTACATTGATGGAGGGTCCCGGAGCTGCCGACGCTGCCCCGGATGTAAAGACACACGCGTGTGACCGGTGTTGCCAGATAGAGTCCCACCCACCCAAAGCACTCTTTACCCGCAAAAGTCAGAAGGAAAATCGCGGTGAACCGCCCAATCTGGCAACACTGGTGAGTGACGACGGCTGCTGATGCGGATATTTATGTTCAATTTTTGGAAAGTCCTGCGTGAATATCTATATTCTACAAAAAAAAACGGCAAAATGAAAGAAAAGTAACGAGGCTATTTTTAAAAAGTAAGGAGTAGAAAGTACCAGTAATTGCGTGAAAATGTAAGAAGTAGAAGTATAAAGTAGGCTGAAAAATAATTACTTTACTAAAGTATAGATAACTAAAATTTGTACTTAAGTAAAGTAACGAAGTATTTATACTTCGTTACTTGACACCTCTGCTGATATGGGCGATATAGGCAGCTGCCCAGGGCGGCATCTCATGAAGGGCGGCACAAGCGCCCAGTTACATCCACCCCCGCATCATTACATATAGCCTGTCTAGCCTACATATTGGTTTCCTATTTTGGTGAGTAGTCGCCCTCCACCAGGTGCAGGACGTGTAGCTTCTGCTGAGGTCTGTCACCAGGTTGTGAAAAAGGGAAGGGCTGGGGATTATCACATCTCATTTGCTGGGCCAGGGATAGTTCATCTAATACAATTAGTTTGTTAAGTACCTTATTTTCTGGCATATACAATTTTTTGACTGCCCCTTTAAATTCCAAATAATTGCAACAGCGAGTCCTCCTGTGCGTGCTCGCTTCACTCAGCTGGTGCAGGCAGAAGAACGCTGGAGAGCTAGTAGCTCCAGCTGCAATGTATGGATGGATGGATGGCGCTGCTCTTCCCAGATGAAATGAAGCTGTTTTGCCCATTAAATAAACGCGATGCGACAGCAGGGATGCATAATAAATGTGACATATACTCCGAAGCAACATACGCATTTTCTTCCTTTTCATTATGCTTTTTTCTTGACTAATGCAACTTATACTCCGGAGTGACGTATACGCTGGAAAATATGGTAAATCACACCATTGATTGCTCCCAAACAAAGCACGTATTCGTCATAGCCAACAGTTTACAGATTATTTGTGTGAAATTACTGGAAAAAATAATACAAAATGAATCTGCACACCGAGGATTGTGAATTAGTTTAGGCTAGGGATGCACGATATTATTGGCATGGTATCGGTATCAGCCGATTTAACGTTAAATTTCAATATCGGACATCGGCCATTCCATTAAAACAACTCACCTAAATAAAAGACACTGTTTTTGCCTGCAGCGGCAGCACAAGGTGATGACGTTGTAGCACAAAGTGATGACGTTGCAGCGGCAGCACAATGCAGTGATGTCACGTGCGCCATACCCAAATTCAAAATGTCGACGGTGTGGAAGTTTTATTTTTCGTTGGTGAGGATGTCGGATTCCAAAGATTTCTGGACTACATTGAGCCTCGCTACATCTTCCGCAGTCTGAGATATTTTTCCGACATAACGTTACAAAGCCGTCATTTCCGACGTCATTGAAAAGCTAATAGCCAATAGCACGACTTGTAAGTTGAGTTTTACCACAGACATTTGGACGTCGTGTTAGCCCCTTTAGCATGTTCTGTCTTAAAATGGACAGACAAAAACTTTGATCTTAAAAAGGCTGTCCTTCATGCACAGGAGTGCAGCAGATCCCACACTGCAGCTAGGAACCTGGAACAAGCCTCCACAAGTGAGTCAGCATCGCAGGTGACTAATGCTAATAAATAACATTTAACACTTTTCATACAACACTGTATAAGTTAAAGTGCTATGCATATCATATGGCTGTTATTGAATACAGTATATGTCACCAGCTCTTACAGCTGTTGTACAATTTTGTAGCAAATAAGCCTAAATAAGAGGGCTATGTTCTGACAAAGGAACATATATAAAATATCGGTATTGGCATCAGTTATCGACCAAATAAGTTTTAACATATCGGCGCATCGGATATCGGCCAAAAATTTAATATTGTGCATCCTTAGTTTAGGCCCAAGTTGTTTTGAGTCATATTGGGGGATGGGTGGTCAGTGTTTCCCCTTGCTTACTTGTTTTGGCAGGACACTCATGTCTTCGGTTCAACGGGTAGGGATGGGGAGACAAGTCTGTGTTGCGTGCGCCGTTTGTACCAGCAGTTTTGGGTGGTAGTGGTGGAAACGGCTCAGCCTGAGGGAAACAGGGCACTAACTGTAGCTTTTTGAGCTAGTGCATCTGTATTGTGTGCCACTAGCTTAGCGCTACGTCAGTTCCGGCAATTGTCGATGGTGGCGGGGGGGCATTGGTAGGCAGGGTGCTTGGTTCTGTTGACATGGCGTGCTTCCCTGCTTGTATAATGGTAGGGGAAACACTTCCAAGAACAGGCCTAATCCATCAGGTGCCCAGTTTAGGAAAAAGAGAAAAGAAGAGGAGAAATGAGCAAAAGGAACAAAAGCAAAACCAGAGGTTTTCTATATATTTCGACGCAAATTCAGAAGCTCTTTTGAATTATTTTGGAGCACCCTCTGCCACATGCCAGGATGAGGAACCATCCACTTCCTTAGCCAGACAGGTCTCTTCAGCAATGGTTCTGGAGTCTCATGAAGAGGAGCTATCCACCTCCTCGGTCACAAATGTGTTTTTTTTTCACACATCTTAGACTGATCCTGAGGATGGAGACTCATTTGCCTTTACTTCCCCCCAGGTTTCCCTCCTGGACATGCTGCCTTCTACGTAGGTCAAAGCGATATTGATAGAAACAGTTCAGTCATCGCCCAAAAAGGCAAGAGATTATATAATTCCACTGGGCAGTGAGCGGTTGTCAGACTGCATTCATGAGGGAGTTTCCAGAATGTCTCATGACTTTTGTAGGGTTCTCACCCTACCCGTTTGAGTCGCAGAGGCTTGCAGCGCCATTGCTTGAGTTTCTGAGAAAAGCTCGTCTCAAGAGCACAAGCTCGTGAACACCTGCACAGGAGCTCTACACTGACACAAAACATCCGAGGCAGTAGAGGTGAGGAACCTCTGTGAGAAACAACTGTTAATAGATGAACCTCTGATGGCAGCACTGTTTCATTTCCTTTTCGTTTATCCAACATTCCAGCACATCCCTGCCAGGCTCTGTCGATCGCTGTGATGGAAAGGGAAGCATAATAGGAGAGGATCAAAGAGCTAAACGAGGGGCTAAAGATACTGAAGCAGATTAGGAGGGCTTCCCACAATGCCGACAGCTGCTTATAACTATGCCGGGCCTAGAGATATTGTTTCAGATTAGCGGCAGCGCTACAATGCCCAGGCAGCTGCCGCCTGTAATACAATTGGAAAGAGAGGATCAGCGCTCATGCTAAAAAACATGTGTTATCATCACAAAGGGATTGTCGGCTTCAAACGCCTTACATCCCTCTGCCATCCCTCAGGATCAAACAGGCTGTTGGCTGGCACTCATCACAGAGCTCTTCTTTTAGTCTAGTCACTTCTATTCTCCACTTTTCACTCGTCTTCCTCTCCTCGCCCCCGCTTTTCCTTCTTCTCAGCAGGGTTTAATCTCAATCACTGTTATCCTCCGAGCCATCACTGACAACGCTGACGGACAAATAATCAAAGACAATCCCTTTTTGTCTGGAGTTTGTTTCTGTCTCCTTCTCCGTCTGTTTCAGAATTATCGTCAACACAGGATCGTTTTATGAAGCTGCCGATGCATCTCATTGTTCGTCTGTTCGTAAAAGAGCAATGTTTGAAACAGATAGGGGATTTCTTTGTTCTTCGTTGTAAGGGATGAACTTTCTAACTCAATCCACGGCATCCTAAACAGATCAGGAGCTGAATGCCTTTGCTGATATGAATGTGTCGTATTATGAGGCAACAATTACAAGAATTAGATACGAATTGTTCTCTGGAGTGAGAGAGAAAGAAGGACAAAAGACACTTATTCTGTCACAGTGGAGATGCTTTCCTCGCGTTCTTCTCAGCGAGGAGTCATTTCCCAAGACACTCATGGGCAAACAGCACGGAAACATAAAAATGAAGAGGATGAGGAAATAAAAGTCCTATTCTTTTGCAGAGAGCTTCATCAACATTTATATTTTAAGGCTTAGTACTTTTAGTTAAAGCACCACTCTGCTTTATGATTTTATTTATTGTCGCCTTTTTTTTAAAAGCCTTTTTGGCTCCAAACTTTGAAATTTCAAATAACGGAGATAAAATATTGCGGTAAATGGGTGCACCTATACACAAAGTACATAACGTGGCTAACCTGTACTGTTTTCTTCGTTAAAGACATGTTTCTGAATTCAAATATTATTTATTAGGCACATTTAAAATAGCTTTGACCAAAGTTCTACTAATAAAACGTAAATATGTAACTATAGTAGTATGCAAAACAAGAGTATGATATTACTTTTCTCTCAAATATTGTTAACAAATTTGTGTAAATCTGTTAGTAAGCACTTCTTTACTGAGATAATCCATCAACCTGACATGTGTGGCATATCCAGATGACGATTAGACAGCATGATTATTGCACAGGTGTGCCTTAGTCTGACCACAACAAAAGGTCACTCTAAATGTTCACTTTTTATTTACTGTATTGGGAGTAGGGCTGAACGATTTTGGAAAATAATCTAATTGCAATTTTTTTTCTCTATAAATTGCAATTGCGATTTAAAACGCGATTTTTAAAAAAATATCTTCAAGTGTTTTTCAACAAACAGAAGCAATAAATCAATCTGTTTTATAATAAACAATGTCAGATTTATTTAAAGCAGAGATTACAATAAAGCAAACAAATCTATGCCTTTTCTTTTCACCATTTCTATTTTTTCTTGTTTCATAAACATTATAGTAAACATGTTAAGTGAACTTCCTAACTACTGGCTGAACTTCACATGACAGTTAATGAATAAATATAAAAAATTTGATCTAATAAAAAAAAAAACTGTAAGAAGTTCAAACAGTTCGGTCAGTGATCCCTGTCGGCTGATACTTTGCTTACTTGAAGTTGAAGCACTGGTTGTTGTCATTCTAGCCATGCAACCATCGTAAATGTCTTTGTGGTGTTTTTAAAAAAAAGTGTTGATAAAGATTTGTGTCACGTGACCAGTCAAATTGCAGCCTTTGCGATTAGAAAATCTCTTTTTATCATATTGCGATATTATTGCAAATGCAATTAATTGTTCAGCCCTAATTGGGAGGGTCAGGATCAGGTCCGGATCAGGTTGTTGATCGTGACCTTAAGGTTGGACCACTCTTCTTCATTGGCTGTTAAGAACACGCTGTTGTCTACACTGATCCAGAGCATCCCAAACGTGCTCAATGGGTGATATGTCCTGTGAGTATGCTGGCCATGAAAGAACTGGGATGTTTTCAGCTTCCAGGAATTGTGCATAGATCCTTGCAACATGGGGCTGTGCACTGTCCTGCTGCCACATGAGGTGAATGTCGTGGATAAATGGCACGACGACGGGCCTCAGGATCTCTGTAATGATCACTGCAGTCAGGTGGAGAGCCTGATGAGGACGACGAGCCTGAAGAGCTTCCCTGAGACGGTGTCTGACAGTTTGTGCAGAAACTCTTTGGTTATGCAAACCGATAGTTGCAGCAGCTGTCTGGGTGGCTGGTCTTAGACGATGTTGGACGTGAAGATGCTGGATGTGGAGGTGGAGATGTGGAGATGTGGAGGTCCTGGGCTGGTGTGGTCTATGGTTGTGAGGCTGGTTGGATGTACCACCAAATTCTCTGAAACACCTTTGGAGACAGCTTATGGTAGAAAATTGAACATTTAATTCACAGTCAACAGCTCTGGTGGATATTCTCTCAGTCAACGTGCCTAATGGACGCTCCCTCAATACTTGTAACATCTGTGGAGTTGTGCTGCGATAAAACTGCACATTTTAGAGTGGCCTTTTATTGTGGTCAGCCTAAGGCGCACCTGTGCAATAATCATGCTGTCTAATCAGCATCTTGATATGTCACACCTGTCAGGTGGATGGATTATCTCGATGAAGAAGTACTCACTAACAGATTTACACAAATGTGTGAAAATATTTCAGAGAAAAAGGCCTCGTGTGTTCGTAGAAACAGTCTTAGCTCTTTGAGTTCAGCTCATGAAAAATGGGAGCAAAAACAAAAGTAGTGTTTATATTTTTGTTCATTTTATGCGTGGTTGAACGACAAACAAAAAAGGAGCTAAATAAGAGCGAAACAACACAAATAGATTAAACCAGAGACGGACTTTATATATTGTTTGACTAATATTAATTGGCTGATAATGAGAATCATCATTCGGCAATAATATGTTATCTAGGGAACTGGTTAACCTCTAGGTTAAACTGCTGTTATACTACTGTTTTTTTTTTGCAACCTACAGTGGGGTCCCAACTTCAATTTGAGAACCTCTGGTCTAAATTACTTACATTTTAGAAATAAATAAATAAATGTAGGCTATAACTACTTTATCACTTTCTTTTATTAAATCTGCACTAATAAAGTTAAGCTATAGACATTAATTGATTTTGTTAGATTTTTTTTTTTTTAAATCTTTACACTTCATTTTTAGACAAATATAAAACTCTATGTGTATAATTTACTTTCACAGCATTGTACAGCACATAGTAAAAAATGAGACAAAATGATATATTGCTTTGTTTTTAACCTCTCAGCTGGTACTTTTTGACATTAAGCAGCCACTTCTACCTAAAATCTTTTTATATTTATATTATTTTAAGGATGCATCTTTTTGTTTCGGACTCATCCGTGCCAAACTATATTTGTTTATTTATGATGTTTCTGATGCCAGGACGGGGGTGTGGGTTTGGGTGATGCCTCACCTCCTCTGTTTGGGAGGAGAAGAGATGATGGATGGAAGGTTTGCTCCCAGCTCGTGGATTTCTCTGCGCCTCCAGTAGATGCCAGCAGTGAATCGTTTAAAAGCCCGACTGCCTCTCTTCAACCTCCCCCACATCTCGTTTGAGGGTGCTCTGCCTCTAACTGCTTTGGAGTTGGAGACGGTACAGATGGCTGGCCTAAACGCAACACTTATCCAGACATTTCACTGTTCGCAGAATGATATCAAAGTCAACTCAAAATGGAGGCTGTGCCATCAACTTGAAACAAATTCTAACACTCCCAACAAAATTGCATTGTGAGCAAAGTCACCACGGATTTGGTCAGCGTTCAGCACAGATGTCCCCCCTCCTCCCTACCCTTCTCTCTGTGTGTGTATTTATATAAATATAAATATATATATGTGTGTGTTTGTGCGTGAGTTAAATTAAAACTCAACATCCTCTTAAAAATTCAGCAGTGGATTTTGGGGGTGTTGGTGTTGGGGGGGATAAATGCTCACAATTATAACGTTTTAATCCAGATTGGATTCAGATGCACATTTATTTATTTTCCAGTTAAAATCACGCTTTAAAACATTAGGAGCGCCGCAGCAAAAACAAATGCCCTAAATTATGGGAAAATGTGGCGGGATAAGAGAAACGGGAGCAGCTGTGATTTTTTAAATTTATTTATTTATTTATTGTTTGACGCCGCCACGGAAAGAACCGACAGCTTAAAACAAAAATATTCAGTTTAATATCCATATGTTTAACAGAATAATAATAAAAAATAATTTAGTTTCCACCATTTTTCCCCTCATCATGACCCAGATTATAGAGGCAAATGAGCACAGCTGGGTCAGATTATGCGTTTGTGTGTGAATTATAGAATATAAATTAATTCCTCTTAGCTCATAAAAGTGCTGCAGTGTTTGTTGAGCAAGCTTTATCTCCATCGCACTTGTTTAGCTGTTGGAAATTAAACAAAAAGTGAAACCATCGCAACACTAACCTACACTGAATGGAAAATATAAAGTGTTTTTGTGAGATCTTAAAGTATTCTGTCCGTTATGTTGGAGGGCTTTGCACAAAAACAGTGACTCCCTCTATAAAGTAAATAACGAGCTAACATTTTTTTTAAATCACAGGAGTAATCTGTATTATGGAAAAAATATATATTTAAACTAAAACATCCAAATGTAAATTATTTGTCCAATAATTTAGGGAGCACAGATTGTGGCGGAGCAGAAGACTCAGAAACTATATGAGTTTAAAACAACAACAACCCAATAATTCAAATTAAAGATAAAATAAATAGTTTTACTGTTTGACAATGTGACAATGTTCTCTCAAAGTTTATATGAATCGAGTTTTCAGAGACAAGCGCTCTGGTTTTATTCATCCTCGGTTTGTTGAAATAAACAGTAACACATGACGCCATGTTCAAAACAACAAAAGCATTTATTCTTGTGAGAGCTCAGTAATACAAAAACAATAAATTAAAACGTACTATTTTAAGGTTGGTTGAAATTAATTATTCCGACATGACACAAATTCTGCTGGGGATAATTATTTTGGCGCATGCTCCTCAAAAAAAAAAAAAAAAAACTGTTAGCGTGATCTTTAAATGTGACTCAAGATTTAAAAAAAATGCCTCCAATGCACCTTGCAGGAGAAAACACACTTAGATATTTAATAAAAACTTGTTTATGGCTTAGTTTGCAGGAAGCACAATAAAACTTCATTGTCACAATGCGGTAGATTATATTGCATTACAGTCGTTTTGTTTACCAAACAAAAACACAAGACATCACCTATCTATCTTTTACAATCAGGTGAAGGTAGAAAGGCGTCAGTTGAGATGGTTCATAATGAGGGTGCTGTTAGACAATTTCAAGTGGGTTTGTGAAATTACGAGAATTTCAAAAGTTGGAAACTGTCACCTATATTCAAGTTCAAGTACCATAGGTTTTATCATTGACATTACATGTGGAACATGAGGTGGAATGAAACTGTACGCAGGGTCCCAGTTACATCCAACAATAGCAACAATAGAAATTGTAAAAAGAGACAGTAAATAAGGATCCAAGATATGAACTAAGAAATACGCTAAACACTAATAGTGCAAAAACAATGTAGGGACAGATGGAAATAGCAACATGTAAAAAGTTTAGTTTATTCTGTATCTAGTTTTGTTGTGAAATGCAATTCACTGGCAAAAAAGCTGAAAAATGTAAAGTCAGTTGTGAATATTTTTGTTTAGAGTTGTGTGTATAACTTTAGAAAAGAACAACAAAAAAGGAAGATAGAACTAAAAACTGTTAAACAATATCCAGTTACCGGTAATTCTAATACATTCCTGTTATTCCCATGACAAGTTTCCATTTTGGAATATTGTCCAAGTTTCTCAGCTTAACTTCCCATAGACGGTTTCTGGAATGTTTATTTCAGGAACTTTTCCGCCCCTTTGCAACCGTAACCTCAACATGTTTTCATGGTAGAAGAATTCTTAAAGGTTGTGACTGACTGACCTACAGTCTACAACGGCAGTACTGCGATGCACTCATTAGAATCAGAATAAGATTCATTGTCATTGCACAGTTAAGTACATCGTTCCATACAGCCATCCTAAAGATGGACGAAGGTGTACAGGGGCTGCAGCTTCTAAGAAGCGCTACCCTTATTGCTTGGATAGAAAAAGGGAAGACACATTAAGAGAGTGTTATTAAAAAAAGATCACTACACTGTGTCCTTAGGGCACATTTTAAGGTATGAAAAAAATCTACCACAGCAAGCAACGTAGCTAGACACAATACATATTGTGTGGACGACAAGACAGTGAGATTTGACCATGAACACTTCCAGATAGTTTCCATAGTCCTGATAAGATGTTAGTGTCTCTCAGCTGGTACAGCTCTGATAAGCATTCACAGAAGTTCTCAGGGGGTTCAGGGGGTGGACATAGCAGAGCTTCTTTATTTACATATCCACCAGGAGCAATTTGAGATAAGTTGGCCTTCCAGGGCTGAGCGGGAGGTCAGATTCAGATAATAACAAAAATGAGCACAGATGGATAAAACTTAAGAACTTTACTTGATATGAGGCGTCAAAGGAAACTTGTTTTTTGTTTTGCCTTTCTAGACATTAGTTGGTCAACCTGGACTCCCAAATATGTATCCACCTTATTCCTTGGGGCTCTATATGTATAAATTATGGGTACAGCTTCCTGTCAGACAGGAAGTAGCAGTAAGCATTGGCTAACCATGATAGCGAAGCACGGGCCGCGGTTTATTTGAAAGTTATTTGAATTCAGTTTAGCAGATAAAACGCTGTTTTTGTTTTGTTTACATTTATTTAAACATTTATACGCCCTACCGCCAGACCTTCGAAACACCACCTCCCTTTCTCTGTTCAAGACTGCCCTGAAAACCCATCTCTTTAGACTAGCTTATCATTAACTTTACTAAATGTATTTTTATTATCTTCCATTTTATATCCTTTATGTATTTTATATTCCAATTTGTCGCTGATGATGTTTGATCTGGATTACACTGTATTGGTTTGCTAAGTGTCCTTGGGTGTCCTGAAAGGCGCTTTTAAATAAAATGATTATTATTATTATTTATGTTACGTTAGATAAGGTGGTTTAAACTGTATCGTCGGAGTGCTTTAAAGTGTTTTAACTTGGTGTATTTGTTTGGCGGTCATCTGAACTCGGACATCACGAGTTTTGTTAACTTAAACTAACTGTTAGTCAGGAAGGAGGTATACCAGGGAGGAAGGCTTTTAATCATTTTTGTTACCAAAATGTCTGCTTGAGAAGTCTAGAAAGAGTCTAGGTGTTTGGGTGAATGAACCAGTGTGGCAAAACCGTCTTCTGTTCCTTGTCCAGTGTCAATGTGTGGATCTTAGCGTTTGAGCATCAATACATTGTCTGTCTGTTTTTGGTGGGCGGGGCTTCATAAACCTTGCCTCCATGTCTGATTGGCTGGGAAAAGTTTACTTTGGCGGGTTCTCCTATGGTGTTTTTTTTTCTTTCTTTCTTCCAATTAAATGTGAAAAGCAGGACTCTTGAAGGCCATTTGAAGTGTGTACCTGTGTGTGCTCGTCTATAACCTCTTCTTTCATGTCCTCACACTGAGGTCTTTCAGCGGAGACGAGCCGGTAAGATGGGAGCCGAAACTGGCTCGGGTTATTTTTCCATGTCAAACTTTGTGTCATTTTGATTCTGCCGTGACCTGAGGTGGAGACAAGGAGGCAACAAACACATCACACAAGTTTTTTTTTTTCTTACAATGTCAAAATCTCATCCAGAGAGGATTAACACTTTCTGCAAATGAGTGTGCGCACCGTGAGTCATAAAAGACTTCTGGCTCCTTGTTCACTGTTTGTCAGAGGTTTCTTATGTCTGGAGGTGATTATGACCTTAATTTCCACTCTTTTTTTAAATTATTTTTTAATGCGGGAAGGAACAATTTCGGGCTGTTTTCAGAGGGCCTCAGACGAACCGACCAGAGAAACAAACAAACAACAACAAAAAAACATGTCGGCACCCGGACTTGAGGGGAGAAATAAAAGAGAATTTAAACTTAATGAACATGCATTACAGGCGCAGAAGTGCTTTCATCAGACTCCTTTTCAAACGTGTTTTCACATCTCCTCAGATGCAACATCACAGCGCAATCTGACAGAGAGGAGAGAAAGTCTTTATTTAGACTCAAATGGGTCTCATCTGAAATAATGAATATGTCCTTGAGAAAAACAAAGAGCTGCACAAAACGGGCTACTCTCCTACAGAGGCAACGGAGATGGCAGATAATTGTTTTCAAGTCTGGCACCACTCTGTAAATGAGTTTGTTCTGTTCTGCAGGCGGCCTTTCCTTTTCATTTCACTGTCCTCATTGTTTCCTCAGACACACACACACTTTTTGATTATTTCCTCTTTACCTTTGTTTTCTTGTTATCCAGCCACCGTATTTACCATCTCCTCGAAGCTCTCCACAGCCTGTTTCTTCTCAGTCTTTCTTTTATCCCCCTCTTCTCCACATTCTTCTCTGCGGCGGGCTCTTTGCTTTACTCAGTTGTTCCCCGTCTTTGTTTTGTTTGCTCGCCGACAACAGAGGAATTCTCCATTTTGCTCCGTGTCGTTCGCAGCAGACACTTTACCTTGAGCTGCTGTGTTCTCGCCTGACGGTTATTAGTGCAACAATTGGAAATCTTCAAACAACACTTGAATTGAGCTCCGAGCCACTGAAGTTTTCTTACCAGAGAAGAAGCCAAACTGGTTAAGTCCTTGCAGATTGACAAATGGCTGACTGAACAGATAAAGAGGCACAGCCTAAAATAAAACTGATTCTGCAAATTTCACTTGTTTATTACAAATTGATGCTTATTTTTTATCATTTATGATACACATACACACAATTAAAATCAAAAACATTGAAACATTTTATATATTGACATCTATTGATGCTTTAAAAAGGTTACTAACACCCAATCTTCACCGTGATTACCGGTACTCCTCTTGTTGCTTCAGGTTTTGTGTTTGTCCAAATACTTCTTGGTTTAGATCCTTTGAAACGGGTTTCTGTTGTAGAAAACCCCTTGAACAACCTGTTTGGAGAACTACCATATTTTCTGGTGTATAGGTCGCACCTTTTTATGTTTTTTTTCAAGGCCTGCGACCTATACTCAGGTGTGACCTATATATGGCTTGTTATCACTTTCGGTGAAACAAATTTTTAAATCCAGCTCATTTCACAATTACGTTCATTTATTAAGGAAAAGTTCAGCTCAGACATATATTTGCTATAATTTTTATCAAACAAATAATTGTTTTTAAGTGTTAATCTTCTTAAAAGCCTTGCTGTGCGCTCCTGTGGCAGACATTTGCAGCAGAGCTAAACGTAGGTGTGACCTATACACCAGTGTGACCTATCTAGGGATTTTTCCAATCTATTGGTGATAATTGGACAATGCGACCTATACACAGGTGCGACCTATAGACCAGAAAATACTGTAGTTAAATTGTGACCAGACTGACGAGCTAAAGGTTAATCCGAACCGAGTAAAGATGTGCCACCTTAAACAAGAAGAACACCAATGTCCCTCATCGATGAAGGGTTTGAATGGTGAATGTTTGTAGTTTTCAAGATGAGTCTTTTTCTGGATTGGGATTGAACAGAATGCAAGTAAACCTGTTTTTGGTTCAATATATTCAAGTGGGTAGAAGTTACATTGTGTAGGAGAACAGAGGTAGTTTTTTGGGGGCTTGTCTAAAGCGGTGCAGAGTTACTGATCCTGGAGAGAGGAGGGAATTTTTTATCCACTACCAGGTGCAGTAGTGGAGCCAGGGGTTGGCCAGTGGTGACCTTAACCACCTTAGCTTAATCTTCAATCCCCCCACTCATTTGAGGAAACTGTACTTTTATGTAATATAAAAACTAGAAGGCATAGTTTTCATATGCTTTACATTCCCATGGTACTTTTTTACATCTACCGTACTTGCCGCCTTACACGTTGCATCAGTCCAAATATGTCTAATAAAGTGGGGGTAAACAACAAATGCGTCACTTCATCGCTGACCACATGGAAATGTGGGCCGGTGTTGTGCCAGAAATCGATTGGCTGCCAAATGGTGGCCACGGGAGTGTGCACGGGAGGATTTAATAAGAATTTGACAATGTTAAAACTTAAACTATTATTTGTTTGCTTGAAATTACAGCAAATATGTGTCTCAGTTTAACTTTTACTTAACAAATGCAGTTTAATTGTCAAATCAGCTGCATTTCACCTAGGTGGTGAAATGCAGCTGATTTGACGTTTGCTCCAAGAGTTCCAGAGCGAGACAAATGTGGCTTGTTATGGCAAGCCAAGTGTCTCATTAATAGCCACTTTTACCCATTAATGAGACACTTGGCTTGCCATATTTGTCGAGGGCCCTCTAGTGGCTAAAGATGGTAGTGTTTAATAATTTCCATGTCAGAATGAATGAAATCGTCAGATCTCAGCCAAAAAGTGGGTTATAAATATGTGTGGGAAAAAATGTATATTAGTCGCTTCGCTGTATAAGTCGCAGGGCATGCAAATTTATGCAAAAAGTTGCGACCTATATGGCAAAAAAGTACAGTAGATGCAGCCAAATGGAAGTAGGCACTTTCCTTGTTTTTCCAACTTATCCAGGTCACAAGATGAATGGATGAAGGGATTAATTCCCGTCTCAGCTCTGCAACAGAGGACTAATAGCTCCAGATGCAAACAGTTCTTACTAGTATATTCAAGTGCTACTTTAAAGCTTCAGTATGTAGCTTTTTTTATAAACATATTTCTTCACTCTGTCACTACCTCCTGACAGACTGATGTTAGCCAGGTAATCTCTGAAAAAAAAAAAAAAAAATATTGTCCCCTTGCTTCTCCAGGTGGTAAATAAGCATTTCTAAAAAGAAAAGGTGACACGCCATTTTCCAGCCAATAAAAACAGAGTTTGTAACCAGCCAATAAAAACAGAGCTTGAATTTGAATCAGCCAATAAAAACAGAGCTTGAATTTGAATTTCAGCAGACCATGGGAGAGCAGAGCCATATATGGCTCTGAGTGGGAGGGATCAGAATGCTTTGCCTGTTGAAAATATTTCTAAGTGCTGCAGTTCTACAGAAACTGCATACTGAACCTTTAAAGACCTTTACGTTCCAGTCGGTTTCACATTACGTACTTAATCCTGAAAAAAAATCCCTGTGTACCGTAAATGAATGTAGCATTCTTTGAAGGAATGCATATTACCCAATGTTTCAAACCAAGACCTCCTGCAATCTGTCAGCACTCAAAGTTCATGTTGGGGATGACTCTTATCTACTACCACACTAACTTTTAACTCATTACTTAAAAAAAAAAAGTAACATAGCTATTTTTGTGTTTGCAAAAGTTAAGTAGCTGTGGCTTCCATCTTGTATTGTGTTGAATTCCAAAGTTAATGTAATAATTCAACCTTTATTTATACAGGTTAATTCCATTGAGCCTCGGGGACTCATTAACAAGAGAGACCTGATCAGTCGTAGAAGTAAACCCAGTAAAACATCTTTATTAATTATGTCCAGTAATTCACGAGGTATTTTGCTAACAAGCACACAGACATACAGTAGAAACACAGGCAGTTATTGCAATTATTTCATGATAACCTTGGACTTGGTACTTTTACCTGTTAATTTTTATTTATCTGATAATGAATCAAATGTTTAATAAAAATATTAAACTGTGTTCAGCTGCATTGCAGAAGGTAAAAATACATTCTCCTTCAGTCCTATCCACTCCCGCACATCTAAAAACACATTTTGTTTTAGTCAAATGTATGCAAATGAAGCAGGAAACCTCACTCCCTCACTCACAAATATATTCAAGCACAGCCAAGTCTTGATACATGAACATTACGGTGGAACTTCACACACCTGTCATGAAATTCTCTTCAATGTATTGAGTTCAAAAATACTATTTTTGATCATGTCTGTCTGCTTGTTTTTCTATACTACTAGCAAAGTACCGTAATTTCCGGTCAGTAAGCTGCTATTTTTTACACAATCTTTGAACACCATGGCTAATTTATGGAAATGTTTTTGACGGGCTAACCAGCTTCATGTCGGCAAAACATTTACGCCAAATTTACACTACATGCGTTCCGGCTCCGGTCCGCTCCGGTCCGACCTCCGCAGCAAATACGCACCCATTATAATCAATGAGAGCGTTTACACTGGTTCCGCACGGCGGCAGCGAGCGGCGGCGAGCGGACGGCAGTCCGTCAAAATTAGAAACCAATCCTATTTCTGCCGGACGCCGGAGCTGTGCCGGAGTCAACTTTTAAAGATTACGTCGCACCAACAGGAAAAGGAACGAGCACAACATCCGTATTTACAAAATAAAATCACCACGGGCGGACTAATCCTAGCTCTATACGGATTTATTTGTACAAAAATGCTGTCAAACTATCATTTATGACTACGCCTACAAACGCAATACAAGAAATAAAAAAATAAAAAAAGTATTTTATTCTGAAATGTAATACATCACTTCCTGTCGCTCAAACCATGTCCTGTTGCTCATTTACGAGAGAAGATCAAGGCAGCAGTCTCTACTGTTGTTTTTTTTGTTACCTCATAAATATATACTCAACAATAAGATCAAAGAATTTTTATTCAAAGTTATACACAGATATTACCCAGTTAAAGATAACATTTGTCGATTCTTCTCTGATGTTAGTAACAACTGCTCTTTTTGTCAGAATGAAGGTGAGAGTATTGAACACTTGTTTGTAGAATGTCCTCATGTTGTATTATTTTGGTCAGATGTACAACGTTTCCTGACAACAAAAGTTAGAAAAAATATTGTTTTGTCTAAATTACAAATTTTGCTCATTTTCAACAATTCAAACTTCTCTTCAGAAGAGATATATTTAGTTAATCTTATTGTAATTTTAGCAAAATATTATGTCCACAAGATGAAATGGAGTGAAAAAAGCCCCTCATGGAATAATTTTAAAGAATCTGACTTAAAAACATACATTGCATCTATTGAAAAGCTTACTTTGAATAATCAGAAGCTTAGAAAAACAAGAACTATTTTCTCAAAATTTTATGTCTCATAATCAGACCCCTGTATGATATTGTTTATTGCATTGTTACTTATATCTTTATTTAATTTTTGCTTTTTGTTTTATTTTACTTTCTTGTAATGGACTCTGTTCTGTATGATATTTTTGGACTATTGTCAAAATTTGGTTCAATAAAAAAAAAAAAAAAAGTCTCTACTGTTGCTCTTCTTCCACCACCGAATGAATTGTTTTGTTCTGACTTCATTATTTATCACTTGATTTATCGCGCAATCTCGCAATTCCCGTGCATGCGTCTCGGAGCGGCGCATCCATGCGGACCAGAGCGGAGCGGAGGTAGTGGAAACTGGACTTGAAACGCTCAGCTGCGACCTGCGGAGCGGAGCCGGAACGCATAGTGTAAATTTGGCGTTAGCCTCGTCACATCCGTGGGCTCGCATAGCTGCCCAATACACGTCTCTCTCCAGGAAACAGGAGTGGAGTAGGAGAAGGCCATTTTGCCTAGTTCAGTCTGCACTGAGGGAACACTGCGTGTAATAATGTCCTGAGAGCACATGCTGTAGCTGCACTCACGCAGTGACATGTAGGAGTAGATGTATAAAGGCAGCAGATCAAGAAGTGATTTAAAGATGAAAATGTGCCAATGGGAGAGTCAGCGTGAAGTTAATGATGTCCAGTTAACCAGTGAGTACAGGGTGCAGTGGTGGGTACGACAGTACGTTATGTGTTAGTTTGTGTTATGCCATTTAGTAGAGTAACCATGAGTGAGGGAGGTAGTTGTCATGAAGACATGTGGGGTTCACTGTTTGTGTGTGTTGAACAGTACAATAAAGTCTATAAAACGCCATCTGGTGGTTGATTCCAGATCTACTAGAGCCACACGTCCTACTCAGTAGCTGTGTGCTGCCACGCTACAGTACAGGTAGTCCCCGACTTACGACGGAGTTCCGTTCCTGCACTGCGTCATAACCCAAATTTCTACGTAAGTCTGAACATACGTAAATACTTCACCTTATACGTACAGTACTGTATTTTATCAAGCACTTGTCCTATCCTAACACAGTACCCTACACAATTATCAAAACACGCATACATTTGGGAGCCATAATGAAGGGAAAAAATTGTTAATAACCTACTGGAATGCTGGTGAAGCCATTTCCTCCGTTTCTCCATCCCTCCTCAGTATTCTCCATTCGTTTACGCCGTAAAACCGCCATCTATAAAACAGCTACTTTTCCACAGGTGCTGCCTGTCCAGCTTGCTCCAACAAGTTTTGTTTTGTTCTTTGAATGTCCAGAGGACCAGACTTAGCTTTTTTAGAGAGTACAGGGCAGCATTTTTCCGCCGCTACGTTTAGAACGTCAAACAGGAAACTGTGTAACTCGGCTTTTCAAAATAAAAATTTCAATATATATATATATATATATATATATATATATATATATATTTAATGGGAGATGCGTGTCGTAACCGCGAAATGTCGTAACTCGAGGCCGTCGTAAGTCGAGGACTACCTGTATTGAATTGTTAAAAAAATTAAATTAAATCTGTGAAAATATCTGATGTTGCAATGGGGACATCCGCGACTTATAGACTAATACAGCCTATATATGTACATTTTATTTATTTATTTAGTGGACATGGCTTAAATTCAGGTGTGCTCATTAGTCCGGAAATTACGGTATCCCAATAACCACTGGACAGATTTTAATGAAAGTCTCATAAAATAATAATTGAATGTATGTTTAAAACCAATTGAATACGACCACCACAGCTTTACAACCATACACAAAAACAACTATTAACTGTACATTTTAAAGAGTTTGAACTACAGTTTGAAGATTTAGTTATCCCCAACACCTACTATGAGCACTAACACATCAAGACCAGTTTTATGTTTGCAGCCTGGGTCAATTTTATGTCCGTTAACGCTCGTAAAACTGTGAAGCGGGAACGTTTAGCACGTTAACAAAACGCTGCATGCATCGTCAAACCCTTCGTTAAAACAAGTTTAGACAAACTTCTGTCATTTCCCTTCCTCCTGCAGACTTGTGTCTTGCAGAGAGAGCAGGTCACAAAGCTTCAGTTAATCTGAGCGATGGCAAAAAGGGGACTCTGGTTTGATGGGGGCCCGCTTTCTGCGTAAGCCTGCCATTAATACTAATCCTTCCAAGTAGAGGAGGGGCCCCAGCGAGCTCGGAGGAACACGACAGCCTGTAAATATCAATAACAAATAGGAGATATGGTATTAGCCCCCCTTCACTTCCTCCACCCAGTTCCAGGGCTGCCACTCCCTCCTCCCAGCCCAGTTTGGCCCCTGCATCTTTATCCTTTATCTTGCAGGGATTGAGCTGAAGTTAATCTCACCAGCCGTTATGACAGTCAATTAGCGACGAAGAATGTGGCTGGACTTTACATGCATGGAAGTGACTGGAAGGGGGGGATGGGGGGGAGTTTTGTGAGGTGTGTGTGTGTGTGTTTGTCAGAGAGTTTGGTACCCAGTGGTGTGTGTGGAGCGATGTTCCACAACTATCTCTGTGTCCGCCCCCCTGGAGAGCAGATGGGATATGAGCCTGCCAATGAGACAAGAAACAGAGTTATGTGTGTGTTTGTGTGTCAATCATGCATATGCACACACACACAGTCATAATGGCACTTGAATGTGTGCATGTGTGTTGAAGAGAGATGGGGGTGGGGGGTGTTTCTCTGTGCATTCAGCTCATAGTGAAACAGTAGTTCCACTGTTGCACGGTTTGTGCAGCAACGGTCTGGCGAGTGGACCGAGGTGGAGTTTTTCTAAACTGCTGCCGAGCGAAAATGCCAGAATCACACCAAGCTTCTCCGGCAGTCCGTGCACGGTTAAAAAGTTTCTGTTGTTCAGAGCAGAAGCTCATCAGTAGCTTCACATGCAGAGCTCCAAACTAACTTCATCTTGTGCTGAGAAGGAGCAGAGTTTGACATTTTGATCAGACCTTGACGTTCTGTGCTCCCGTCTCCGAAAGGGCTTTGAGTCAATATCAGTCTATTAATTCAACACATAAAAACAACAGAAGTTGACCAAAGCAGTTTACAACTCTAGAATTAAAATTAAAGAACAATAACAGGGAAACATAAGACATCTTGAGTTTTGATCACATTGTACATGAGAAGGCTGTGTACTTGCAGGTACAGTAATTTCGCTGAACGCCGACGGCCAAACCGAGACGAGAACAGGCGAGCTTCTTCAACGCTGCAGGACTTGGCCGTGAATTTAAGATAAGTTGTAGATTTATCTTTTTTGGGCTTTCCTTTCCAAACTTTTGAGGTAACGTTCTGATCAGTAGCGGCAGATCTAACAGCAACAGATGGGTGGTTATGGTGTCTGTGGCTCTCGTTATTTTGCAGATGGGTTTGCCAACAGAGTAAAACTCCTAATGGTGATTTTTTTTTCTTTTCTTTTACAATAGAGATATAAAAGGAAAGAAACATCTCTGTTAATTAAATGACTTCTTTATACTAAAAAAAAACTCAATTTTGGGGGTTTATAGAAGTGAAAATATGAGTAAAATGTTCATTATTTCAGTTTAGAACCAAATTCAGATGTCATATTGTGCATCATTTTTATTAAAACCTCAATATTTTCTGTTTATTATTTAAAAAAAAGTTAATCATGTAAAGCTGGAAAACGCAATGATTCCTAACCCTATACTGTAAAATTGTTAAAATAGAATAAATTTGAACTAGATGTTCCAACATTCAAGTTTTAAAGGTATTACAGTGATTAAATTGTAAATGTGTTTCATTCAGAGTTTAATTTATTCTCTTTGTTGAACAAATTCAATTATATATTTTTAATTTTTGTGCCTCATACAATTTACTGTCTGCCTCACGCCTTCCTGGCAAACGTACACACACAAAAACTACTACAAAATCATCTAATCGTCATTTTTATTTCTTTAAATGCAATTTTATTATTTCACATTGCTCATTATTATTTATTGTAAAAATACACAAGACGTCAGTTATTTCCCATATAATACACTGTAGGAGGATGGGGGCAATTAGAGTCTTGAACATTTAAAAGTTTGGAAACAAAATACAGGTAGTCCCCGACTTACGAACGAGTTCCGTTCCTACGTGACGCCGCAAGTCGAATTTCGTCGCAAGTCGGAAAATACGTCCAAACTGCACCTTATACGTACAATACTGTATTTTACCAAGCACTTAGCCTATCCTAACACAGTACCCTACATAATTAGCAAAAAACACATACATTTGGAGCCATAATGAAGGAAAAAAGAGTTATTTTCATACTGGGAGCTGGTGGAGTCTTCATCCGTCTGTTAGCATGTTAGTTCATTTCTCAGCTGTAGCCTCTCTGCCTCGTAAACCGCCGGTCCAAACAGTGAGGTCTCCTGTACTTTTCCACGCGCGGTCCACAGATTACAGTAAGGTCTGTTAGCATGTTAGCCCCTCCGAACCTCCTCTGCCTCCAGTCTGCCTGTAAACAATGAGGTCTGTAATTTTCAGCTTTAATCCTCAGCCCTGTAATTTTCCATTGTTGTGGCTGCTAAGGTACACGCTTCCCCCTCCCTCCTGTAAATTTCCGCTGTCCTCCGCTAAGTTTCGGTACCGTAATTTTTGGTGTAAAGGCGCATAAACCGCGTAACTCGAAACAATGCTTTTCAATGGGCGGGCGTTCGTAACCGCGAAACGTCGTAAGTCGAGGCTGTCGTAAGTCGAGGACTACCTTTATACGCAAAATGTGCAATTTTAAAAAAAGCCCTGATGCATGCTCAATAATCCAGGCAGAAAAATCTAAAAAAAAAAAGCTAAGTCTGGTCCTCTGGACATTCAAAAAAAACAATTTAAACGATGCTTACTGGAGTCATGTCTTCTTCGCATTTGGCATTTAAAAAGAGTTAAAACCATGAAAATTATGGTTTGGTAGTTTGGGCAGGTCTGAAGTCATTTTATATAAAAGAAACAGGATTAAAAAAAAGATTTTAAAGCAGCTTTTTTGTGAGCATACAGTTTTGTCAGGAATGTGTCAGAAGGTGCAACATACATCAATAGAGTATAAATACAGTACAGGTGACCCCCTACCTACGACTCCATCGACCTACGAACAACGGGACCTACGAACGTATCATATCTAATAAAAATATGACATTACTGTATTTAATTATTTTTTTTTGTGTGTGTTTAAATGTTCTTAATTTCATGTGTACAGCACTTTGTTGCAGCTGTGGTTGTTTTAAAGGCTTTATAAATAATAATTTTGATAAAAATTATAATTTCTGATCATTTTTGTCATGATTGCGCAATAATCGTGCAACTTCCGGTCATAACAGGAAGAAGGTCTCCAGTTTTCATGGTCACAAGTTAAGGCAGAACACCGGAGGCCATCTTAGGTCAGTCACGGCTGCTTTGAAAGTCTCCAGTTTACAGGGTCACTAGTTACAGCAGAACACCGGACGCCATCTTAGGTCAGTTTCGGCTGCAGGGAGCCGGCCTTTGAAGACTGGTGACCAGGATGGCTTCATATGGATTAATTACTAGCTGGAAACGTCTCTGTGAGCTCTGTGGACGTCTCAGGCTGGAGCAGCAGCTGCAGATTGATCGCCGATCGCCGCACCGCCGCTCCAACACCAGCTCATGGCCTGGCTAGCAGAAGCTAACACAGGCCTCGAGCAGCTGCCGTGGTTCGCTCGCCGGCCGCCGCGCTGCTCGGCCCGACAACAACAACGCAGCATGGCAACCTAAGATGTCGGCTTTGACCATCTCAAAGTAAGAAATTATATTTTTATTTATTCTGTAAATGTGAATAGCAATGTTTAACATTACAGTACACTACTGTACATGCTTAAATGTGTGCGCGGCGCTCCGTTAGCGGTATTTCCGCGAGCTACGAACGGAATAAGGACCTACGAACGGGACGCTATTTTCACCCCCTAGCTACGGCAGAATCGAGCTGCGAACAGTTCTTATGTCCCAAACTCGTACGTAAGTAGGGGGTTTGCTGTAATGTGTAAGCGTGTCTCTTTAGCAGTAAAAGCTTGTAGAAGAAGAGACACAAGGTCTGTTTTTGACACTTCTGTGTTGTTAAAAAGTTAATGGAATGTTTTTTTATTTTTATTTTTATTTATTTTGTAAAGAGAGCCTCACTTGTTACAGTAAAAAAAGGTTAATTTATGCATCATTGATGGCACTGAAAGGAGAATATTCAGGGTGGCCAAACGCAGACAACCATTACAGTGTCTGTGATGTCATTTATTTTTATTTTTTGTTTATTTATTTATTCTTTTTTTTGTGTGGAAAGATAGCATTGATGACATATTGCAACAAAAAAGAATTTTGTTGACTTAAACAAAGACCAGGGACTTCCTCTTTGATGTCACTGCCTGTTTCACTTTGGCTGTGCCAATTTCAAATGAAAATAATCCAGTTATACTGTATGACCAAATGGGTAAAATCATTTGTAATCATTGGGGTGTAGTATAACATATTTCTGTCACAACGGGCTGGTGCTGGTGAACCCAGTGGTGCAGGCAAGGACTTAGGATGAATGTATATAAAAAATAATAATAATTTATTAACAAAACAAAAGAGCTGACAGGGCAGCAAAACAAACAGGGAATGGTCAGGAGGTACTCGCGAAACAGACAGGTCATCACCAGTGGACAGAAGACAATTCCAGAACAAGGAATGAGACACACACACACACACACACACACACACACACACACACACACACACACACACACAGGCTTAAATACAGCGAACACCAGTTAGACAAAGTGAAGACACCTGTGAGTAATCACAGATGCCAAAGACAGAGACTGAGGATGCAAGACATAAACACGAGACAAGATGAAGATACTAAGGAAACACAAACTCTATAAAGATAGAACAGAGGATGGGATGAAAGCAAGACGTAACACAACACCAGGGGGCTAGACACCAGGGGACAAACACCACAACTCCTACATTTTCTTAAATATTATGATGTTTTCTTCCACTTGTATTTGTGGGAAATGCAGGCCCTTTAAGAGCCATTGCTCCTTTAAGGGAATGCATTTCACCTGCCACCTTTGAGTTTAGGAATAAAATGATCTTGTGTTAAGAGATGTTGCCAGTCAAATTTCAACAATTGAAAGAGCTTAAATGCAGTCTCTTTCAATGTCGTGAGATGTATTGGTGTTCAGTATGTCTCAGCTACTACCACACCAAATTTTAGCCCAATGTCTGTAAAATTGACTGAATTGTAGCTGTTTTATGTTTTCTGATGTAAAGATGTCAACTGGCTTTGGTGGCCATCTTAATTTGGGTTGGCTCCAAAAGTTAATTAGTTGTTTTATTCAAGGTCATCCAGTGGTTCGTTAGATATTTTGCTAATAAACAGATTTAACTCCACATAGGTTTTGGCTAGATCTTGGAACAAAGACCTCTCACAGTTAAGGCTCAACTAAGTGTTCATTATAATCAGAAGTAGTAAGTCCAGTTAAAAACAAAATAACAAAAAAAAAAAAAACTCCCTAAAGCAAATTTAATTGCTGACACATCTTTTAGATAAACACTTAAGATATCTAAAAAAGCTAAGTCTGGTCCTCTGGACATTCAACAAAACAAAACAAGATATAAGATATGGTGCATTTTCTGCTTTAACCTCCTAAGATCCAAACTCTTGCATATGTGGATGCCAGGTTGATGCCAGGTCCTAAGAGGTTATCAAATATTTTATTTCCATCAAGTTATTTCAAACTTGCCTGCAGGATGGGTGTAAATTTTGCACATTATTCCTTTAAAACATTCCACACAAGCACTTTACTACCATGCACAGTTCTTATGCATCCCTGATAAATTAAACTAATCTGACATATATCAAAATCAACTCCCCTTTCATCTAATGAAAAGAAAATAAGAGATTTTGGGGGCGAAGAGCTACAAGCATCATTACAAGTTGTTTACAAAGAGCTCTTCTTCATCTGAGCCTAAAGGAGGAAGTTTAGAGCATCCACCCAAGTGCCCTTACCAAAAAGAGGCTGGACTGGGCCACAGGGTCCTCCCCTGAACTCACCCAGGGCTGAGAGGTTCCACAGGCGAGCCCAGCGTGGTCCAAAACGTAGCCTGAATCCGCCCTGGAGAACGGGACAAAAGCCAAGAATGTGTTCATGTGGTAATGCAATTATCATCAAATCCAACAAGAGCAGATTTGTGTGTTTTTAGGCTTATTTATAGGGCTTTTTGAGAGTTCTGAAAGCACACACACACACTCCTGTCCACAAACCCATGCCAAACTGCCTAAACGCGGCAATAAACAGAGATATAAGCAGCAGCTGTGGCATCTGCATAAGTCTTTGGGTGAGTGCACATCTGTTAGACTGTCTTACAGCAGCAAAACTGATGGCTGACAGCAAATGTTTTCACCCGAGCTCTCATTGTGAGTTCTCAGGTACGAAGGCTCCTGCGTGGAGCAGCAGACAAATTTATTGATGCTTGCTTTCTCCTTCTCTGTCTGCGCTGCCTTTTCGTCTCCTTCTGGCTTCGTCTCTTTAGTCGTCTGCGTGATTCAGGTCGGAGTTGAATCAATTACAGCAGCTGAAATATGTGTGGCCCTTTTTGATATCAATGACCTGCTCAGGTTTTATTCAGAAAGCTCACATTTCACAAAGAGGAGAGGGCGGGTTGTCACCATGGCCATAGACAGACATGTTTGCTTGCACCAAAGATTGGTATGATTGTTTGAATAACTCATACGAGTTGGAGTCAAGGCAGCAAACTGAAAATAGATGTTATAATCTCAAATAATGAGATGAACCTCAATCTAATATGTTTCTTTTATATGTTTTTAAAATTCAAATGCACATTTACACCACTTTTTGTCCCCCATGTCCCCAAGAGGGGAAGCTGTAAATAACATTTGTCCATCCAAATTCCTCAGTGCCCGGGGACATCGGCACACTCCTTGTTGAGTTTGGTTATGGTGAAATTATTACCAAATATTTTGTCAATATTGATCAAAGACTCAATTAGTAATTACCGGTACCCCACTGTTGTCCAATGGCATAGTGATATTGCCTGTGTGTCTGTGAGTTACAGCTAGCTTCAAGATGGCTTCCACAGCAAAGCAATCGGCCAAAAACACAAATATGGCTCTAACTCAGTAAATTTGGTGTTGTAGTAGCTGAGACTGAACCCAAGCTTCCACTTTGAGAGCTGAGTGGTCGCACAAAATCTATTTTTAAAACTTTTACAGTAACTATTGGAGTTAACCAGGTCTCTGTGTTAGCAAAATATCTAATACAGCACCGAAAAGGCTTTAGCCAACACAAAAATGGCTGTACTTCAGACAATTTTACAAATATTGAGCTAAAATTAGACGTGGTAGTAGCTGAGCATTGTCCCTAGAACATAGTTCAAGGGCAACACATTGTGCTAGAGCGTTGCTTAAGACCTTGGACTTTTTGTTTTCAAAGTTTCTCATGAATCACTAGATGGATTCTAATGAATCCTTTGGGTGTCAATGGTGTATGGTAAAATAGTAAATGGAGCTTATTTATATAGCGCTTTCTAGCCCCCTGTGAGGAGCCCCAAAGCGCTTTACAATACCAACCATCCACCCATTCATACACGCATTCATACACCGGTAGCGGCAGACTGCCATGCAAGGCGCCTTTCCAGTCCTACCGGGAGCAACTCGGGGTTAAGTGTCTTGCCCAGGGACACAACGACACATGGTGTGGGGAACCGGGATTCGAACCTCCAACCTTCCGATCAGGGGACGACTGCCATTACCACTACGCCACGGCCGCCCAATCATTAGTACATTCAATCATTGAATGTACTTCTAGGACTGTGTTTGCAGATGACATTGTGGTATGTGGTGAGAACAGGTGGAAGAGAATGTGGAGAGGTGGAGGTATGCTCTTGAAAGAAGAGGAATGAAAGTCAGCCGTAGTTAGACAGAGTCCATGTGTGTGAATGAGAGGGAGGCCGGTGGATCAGTGAGGCTACAAGCAGAGGTCACATTTTAACACTTTTCAAATAGATAATGTGAAATCACTAATGATAATGCGTTTAGTCAAGGTTATTTTAAAGGTTTGACCAAAATGGCTATAACACTCATTTCTTAATGAAATATATCTAGTCTAAACCTCTGGCATAAAACTAAGACAAATGCATTATTTTAAGGAATTTTAGGTCTTTCTTTATGACATAGTCATTGCAGGTGTAGTGGTTGTTCCGCAGGTGAGGACAGCTTCCAGCTTGCCGGTCACCTGCAGAACGCAGGTGTAGGAAGGTGTTAGTGTTCTGGGCTTAGGAGTGAGCGAGCATCACACTAACACACATGTGCACGCACCCACGTAGCAGCCAAGCCAGACCCAAGCCAAGACTTCTGTGTTTAGAACAAGCAAAACACTTTGTTTATGCTTTAGGGTCCCTCACCGCTCAACCAGTGAAAGAGGGAAATCAACTCACGCCTGGTTCCCAAGCCACCGTTGCGCCATCAACAGATGAAGTCAGCATCTCACACCCAGCAGATGGGGTGTGCGGAACAGTGGCCTACTTTACCAAATGGACTTTTTATTTTCCCCTCCCCTTTCCGTTAATCCACTGATCAATGCTCATGGTCTGCGAGGCAACCCCCAGAGCTATAGTTAGAAGTTACGTGACTGTTTGAAAAGCATCTGTCATTATTTGAGGTGAGCTTTGGCACCCAATGCAGGCTTTTACTTACAACGGCATCTGGCATGTTTTAAAGAAATATATCATTCATTGTTTAAAAAGAGATATGCTTTCTTGGAAACAATCCTGTGGCAGACGATGTATAATATCAGATGAAGCTTATTTGAAATTGTCTTGCTGCAGTGAGATCAGAGCATCCAGATGCTAAGGACACGCCCACCCAAACGCCCTCAATTCAGATGAACAAGCAGCACTGGCTCCAGGACGGAAAACACAATCTATTTATTTTTATTTTTTTTGTAATTTATCCTTTAAGTCGTCTGTTTTTTTTTTTGTCCATATAATTCCTGTTATTCTTCACCACCAAATCAAGAGGCTCTGCGAACGGCAGATAAATAGGAATTCCAAACTCCAAAGGTTAATTTGTCATGGTGCGAATTCCAAGAGTTGTATCTAGAAATAGCTCCAGCGTTCAAGCTCGGTTGTTGCCTGGGGCTTGGTGGCATGTAGGAGGCTTTGGTGATATATGCTTTTTGCATATTTTCTACTAGGGGGGCTTCTTTATTTTGGAAGGGAGATATGCACTTTTCCTAATGCAAACATGGCAAAAAAAGATTTTTGCATGTGTGGTATGAGCTGCATGTTGTAGGAGGTTATGCCCATTATTTTGGTATGACATTACAGTTTTAATTGAATTGAATACAATTTATTCTTAAGAAAACTTTTAATTAAGCGCCATATGGACAGATTGTGGGAGTACTGGCCTCCATGATATTCCCTTGGGGACATTTGACGCATAATTAAGAGTATGAACTGTAATGCCTTGGTGAGATTTAATGGAAACTTGCAGTCTAAATAGGCGACGTTAGAAAGCCATTATTACCCTGTCTAAGAGGGCTTGGATTGGTTCTCTAGGGACAGCATGCTAACAGAGTGGAATCCTGGGAATAGAAAACCACAGAGATCATGAAGGGAAATTGGAAAGTAAGGGTATAAGTTTCTGACTCAGTTTTTGACATAAATCATAGGTTTGAACATTGTCTTTTCGTCAGCATGCAGAATGAACTGAATTTAACTGAGTAGTATGTGGGGTGTGCACTAGGCAGGTTGCAAATTGATCATATTAATATGGTTACAAGTCCAACTAAAGGTTTGCAATACTGTAAAGGGATATTCTTTCAGGAGTACCATGTGCCACTCATATATTAGTTGAGTTGGCCATTTGAAGCCATTTGAACATCCCACCGTGGCACCAATAAATCTTTTATTAGAAATGGAAATGTTATGCAGGCAGTCCAGTAACGCAGTTGGTAGAGCAAAGGTCACCGGTTCAAATCCCATCCGGGGCATTCAGGTTGGAGTTTGCAAGTTATCTCCATGCATATGTGGGGGTTTTGTGGGCGCTCCGGTTTCTTCCCACAGACGAAAAACATGCATGTTAGACTGATTTTAACTTTAAATTGTCCCTAGATGTGAGTGAGTGTGAGAGTGAATGGTTGTTTGTCTCATTTGGCTCTATTACTGTATGTGGCCCTATGATGGACTGGAGACCTGTCCAGTGTGTCCCCTGTCTCTCTTACACTGACTGCTGGACATGGGAACCAATGACCCCCATGATCCAAAAAGGAAGAAGTGGGTAAAAGATGATGGATGGATGGATGGATGGAAGGAAGGAATGAGTGAATGAATGAATATTATGCCACCTGCCAAACAAGGGCATCTATCAAATCATGGAGGGCGTTAACCAGAGAAGCCACCAAGAGGCCAAAGTTGGGCAGTATCAAAGTCAAAGTCAACTTTATTGTCAGAACTGCAATATGTACAGGACATACACAGGATTGAAATTGCGTTTCTCTCAGTCCCTCGGTGCAACAGTAACCATTTAAACACTAAAACACTAAAACATTTAATAAACATAAGCATAAAATAGTAAAAGTGTAACACTGTCCTGCGTCCTGCAATATCGCATGGACATCGGGGGCAGTTCCCTTGGATTGGCAGACTGGGGTGGTGGTTCCCCTATTCAAAAAGGGGGACCGTAGGGTGTGTTCCAACTATAGGGGGATCACACTCTTAAGCCTCCCTGGTAAGGTCTATTCAGGGGTTCTGGAGAGGAGGGTCCGTCGGATAGTCGAACCTCGGATTCAGGAGGAGCAGTGTGGTTTTCGTGCTGGTCGTGGAACACTGGACCAGCTCTACACCCTCAGCAGGGTCCTGGAGGGTGCGTGGGAGTTTGCCCAACCAGTTTACATGTGCTTTGTGGACTTGGAAAAGGCATTCGACCGCGTCCCTCGGGGGGTTCTGTGGGGGGTACTCCGGGAGTATGGGGTACCAGGCCCATTGATATGGGCTGTTAGGTCCCTGTACGACCGGTGTCAGAGCTTGGTCCGCATTGCCGGCAGTAAGTCAGGCTCGTTTCCAGTGAGAGTTGGACTCCGCCAAGGTTGCCCTTTGTCACCGATTCTGTTCATAACTTTTATGGACAGAATTTCTAGGCGCAGCCAAGGTGTTGAGAGGATCCGTTTTGGTGGCCTTAGAATCGCTTCTCTGTTTTTTGCAGATGATGTGGTCCTATTGGCTTCATCAGATCGTGATCTACAGCTTTCGCTGGAGCGGTTTGCAGCCGAGTGTGATGCGGCCGGGATGAGGATCAGTTCCTCCAAATCCGAGGCCATGGTCTTGAGCCGGAAAAGGGTAGCATGCCCTCTCCGGGTCGGGGAGGAGGTCCTGCCCCAAGTGGAGGAGTTTAAGTATCTCGGGGTCTTGTTCACGAATGAGGGAAAACTGGAGCGTGAGATCGATAGGCGGATAGGTGCAGCATCCGCAGTGAAGCGGGCGCTGTACCGGTCTGTCGTGGTGAAGAGAGAGCTGAGTCGAAAGGCAAAGCTCTCAATTTACCGATCGATCTACGTTCCCACCCTCATCTATGGTCATGAGCTTTGGGTTGTGACCGAAAGAACGAGATCTCGGATACAAGCGGCTGAAATGAGTTTTCTCCGCAGGGTGTCTGGACTCTCCCTTAGAGATAGGGTGAGAAGCTCAGTCATCCGGGAGGGACTCGGAGTAGAGCCGCTGCTTCTCCACATCGAGAGGAGCCAGTTGAGGTGGCTCGGGCATCTGGTTAGGATGCCTCCTGGACGCCTCCCTGGGGAGGTGTTCCGGGCATGTCCCACCGGGAGGAGGCCCAGAGGAAGACCCAGGACACGCTGGAGGGACTATGTTTCTCGGCTGGCCTGGGAACGCCTTGGGATTCCCCCAGAGGAGCTGCTCCAAGTGGCTGGGGAGAGGGAAGTCTGGGCCTCCCTACTTAGGCTGCTACCCCCGCGACCCGACCCCGGATAAGCGGAAGAAAATGGATGGATGGATGGATGGATGTCCTGAGTTTTTGCATAGTAGTATAAAAGTATGAAAATTTACACCAACACTAAAACACTAAACATTTAATGAACATAAGCATAAAATGAAATAATAAAAGTGTAATACTGTCCTGAGTTTTTGCATAGTAGTATAAAAAGTATAAAAAGTATATCTATAAAATAAACTGAAGGTTCTAGCATTGACATTTGCAAAGAGTGGCAAAGCAGCATATGAGTTAATGTACACAGTATATGTATGAGGTAGTTGATGTTGGTATAGAGGCAAAGTGGCATATGCAGTAAGGCACATTGGGCATCCTTAAATAAGGCTAGTCAGAGAATACTGTATATGTATCAGCAGTAGTGTAGATATAAAAGTAGTGTAAATGTAAACAGTAGTAATAAATGTAAACAGTAGTAATAAATGTAAACAGTATTAATAAATGTAAACAGTGAATGTAAACAGTAGTATGACTATAGGCAGTAATGTAATACAAACATTAGTGCAAATATGAGAAGTAGTGCAAACTGAATGAGCACATGACCGAGAGTTTAGTGAATAACCCGTTTGATGACACAGAGTCCAGTGTTAAAAACTTTGTGTTGAGTGGTAATGTTTGAGAAAGTTTTTTGTGTTAAGGCAGTTCAAGTATCTCTCCAGTATCTCTTCAGTATCTCTGCAGAAATAGAATTATATAAAGTTGCACAGAGCTGGGCTTCATGAAAGAGTGCCCAGGAAAGCAAAAAATATTAAAGAAATAAAATAAAGCAGACCATTTGAAATTTTTTCCTAAAACATTTGGAGGATGTTGCTGTCGTCCGATCCGATAAGATTAAAACTGAACTTTTGGGTCTGCAAGGCCAACACCATGTCTGGCACAAACCTGCTGGGGACACCATCCCCACTGTGAAGCATGGTGGTGGCAGTATCATGCTGGGAGGATGATTTTTTATTTGTTTTTATCAGCAGGGACTGGGAAACTGGTCACAGCTGAATGAAATATGGATGAAGCAACATACAGAGACTTTCTTGAGAGAAACCCATTTGAGTTTTTCAGAGGTTTGAGACAAAATCACTCTGCTGCAGCAACACTCGTGGGTTTAAGGAGAATAATAATAATAATAATTCGTCACATTTGTCATCTGTGTGTGTTCCCATACTTGACAGACGAAATTGATCTTCTGCATTTAACCCAACCACCACCAGGTGGTGCAGTGAGCAGCCGTAGTCAGCGCTCGGGGAGCCCCAAGGTGTGTGCCGTGGCCGGGGTTCGAACCTGGGTCCTTCGGATAACAAGTCCGATTCTCTGCCACTACACCATCTTGGCCAGCTAAAAGTGACTTTAAGAGCGGCTTGAAGACTTTTCTTTTTAACCAAGCATACTCTGCCTCCTCATGATTCTATCTTTGATCTTAGTTGATACTGTTATTGATTTTACTGGTTTTATTACTTGTTTTATTGACGTTTAAATTCTGTTGCACTTTGTAGCACTTTGAGATTTTCATTAATGAAAAGTGTGTTATAAATTGAATTTATTATTATTATTATTATTATTATTAAAAGTTCTGGAAAGCTCCAGTCAAGGCCAAGACCCCAACCTAACTGAGAATCATTGGTATGATTTATAAATCATTGTACACGAAGTGAGGAAAAAGTACCGTAATTTTATCAACAACCCCACCACCTGAAAATCAGGCCACAGGGTTCTGTTGTTCTTAAAGTCTGTGACTTTTGTCTATATTTGTGAAAGTTTTCTATATTTCCCTGGTGAATGTTGATTGGCAGTGATATTGTGTGCATTTGTCATAGTATTTAGGTACTTAAAAGCTTCAAAGGAATGCTGAAGTCATATTTGAGGTGATTTCCTTCACAAAGACAATGGGTTCCATTCCTTGACAGTCAAAGTGGAGGGGTTGTTTTCCCCCAAAAGAGAAGGGAGCACACATTTATTCATTCATTCAGCCTTTATTTATACAGGTTAGTGTCATTGAGTCACAAGGATTTATTAACAAGATACCTGTTTTAGACAAAACCACAGATGAGGTACAGGCAACGATAAAATGCAAATAAATAAATAAAAAGGTGTTATAAAACAAAATAAAATCAATGTGCCTTATAAAACAAGGTAAAATACTAAAATATTAAAAACAAGAACATGTCTGTGTTGGTTTTTGCCATGAATTTAGCAGTTGTTTAAAATCACTTAGATAGGTCAAGATCAAGAGCTTCAGATCTTTTTGTAAGGTGTTCCAGGAAACAGGAGCGGAGTAAGAAAATACCTTTTTGCTGAGTTCAGTCCGCACTGAGGGGACGCTGCAGGTAATGATGGCCTGATGTTGTGACATCTGGGAGGAGTTATAAGAAGGCAGCAGAACAAGTAGGGATTTATAGATGAAAATGGACCAGTGTGAGAGCCTAGGTGTAGACAATGATGACCAGATGACCAATGCAGTGATGGGTACATTAGTTACAACCAGTTATGAATCTTAGCCCACCATGATAGACAGCATCTAACATCTGCAAGGAGCTGGGGCTTTCATGTGAATAATGTCACCATAATCAACGGCCGGTAGAAATTTGCAACTACAAGGCATTTTCTGGCGTTCAGAGTTAAGCAAGACATATTTCTGAAAAAGAAACCCAGTTTCAATTTCAGCTTCTTTATCAAGTTTCTGACATGCGTCTTAAAAGAGAGATGTGCATCAATTAAAAGTCACAAGGATTTATACAAATCCACACACTCAATAGTAACACCATGCATGGATGAGATAGGATGAAGGACTGCTGGCACCAACTTTCTGTTTGAAAACAACATCCCTTTGGTTTTAGCTGCGTTAGGCACCAGTTTGAGATGGAACAAGTCTGACTGAATGATGTCAAAAAGCAAACTGTAGAAGCTGTAAAACCTTGGCAACTGTTTTAGCTTGACAATAAACAACTGTATTGTTGGCATAGAGATTCAAGGAGGTGTAATAATCTCGGCACAGTAAGGTATTTAAACACTTACAGGGCCACCATTATTGTAATAATATAGGACTTATTGATCAGTTTACTGACTTACCTATATTTTAGAGAACTTGGAGCAGACTTGATCTGACCCAAATTCATTCGCGAGTTCACCCTTTTCCCGGTATTAAATTGTTTTGACTGTGACTAGACAAAATGTAATTTCACGAGAGACTTCAACTTATGTTGGTCCACCAGAAAATAGACCTTTTATTGACATATTCATAAAAGTACATTAAACATTTGTATCGATATTAGCTCTGATTCACTAACTACTTTGACAAGAATTCAAATTAAAAACAAACAGACAGTTAGTGTTTAACTTACTGTTGGCACATTTACTTGAAGTTTACTGGCTTAGGGAAAATGAAGAAATAGGAGGAGAATATAGGATGAATGAAAGCTAAGTTTAAAGGAAGTTAATTATTTTGAGCAGACAGGGTGGCATTTTTTTCCACACGAGTTAAAGCTGGGCTCCCGCACGGCGCACGTTCAGCCCACATCCACGACTCGTTACCTGTTGACGCTTCGTCTTTGTAGATAAGAGTTGAGGAGTATCTGGACACACACAATGGATTGTTTTGCCCAACAGCCGTCCAGTTGACACTTCAGCGTGGGTGATGCTGATTCCACGATACGAGGAAACTCGCCCCTCTCGGCAGGAAACAAGGTCAACGTCCTGGCTTAACTTCAAACTAAAACTTCCAGAAAAAAAATTATTTCAGAAATGAGTGTTTCTTGAGACACAGCGATGCTTTGCCGTGACTCCAGCTGAGACGTGGGTCTAATTGACACAATGACCAGAACGTTTCCAGCTTTTTCCAGAGGAGAAAACCAGTTGGTAGAAAATTCTCTCCTTCGACACTAAAGTCTAAAACGGAAGTAGGACTTTATATGGGAGGCGGGGTCTACCCACCTCCTGAATGACAACTGGCTGGTTTAACAAAACAAGAGATGGAATTTTGATTCCCATAGGCAGAAAGTCTCTGACGGACAACAGGAAAACTGTTTACATAAGCGGCCAGATGGCTGCTTGTGAGCACAGATAATATTATGGCTAACTTCACAGACAACACAAAAGGAAGTTGCAAGTTAAAAGTTTACCCTGAACTGTGCCATAATATTAAAGCCTGCTTGTAATGAAGAATAAACCAGCCAAAGGTCAAACTCATGCAAGTAACAGATCATCGTTAAATGACAAAAAAATACTGTTGATCAACTTTGAATTAACACACATTAAAAAGAAAGTTCAATCTGATTAATTGGTGTCCATTAATTCAAAATAATTGTAACAAAAATAGTGTCCACTTGTCTCCTTGAGAGCTTCAAGAAAGTGTAACACTCAGAGTTCAGAGAGATGTGAAAAGGTTTAACTCCAATACTGACATAAGGGTGCTATATCTCTACAGTGGTGTCAGGAATGTTTGGACCTACATTACATATGCAGATTGTAAAGAGTGTGGTTCCTAAGACTGAGCCTTGTGGTACACCATTATTGACAGTTAAATAATGGTGTACCACAAGGCTCAGTCTTGTGGTACACCATTATGGACAGTTAAATAACTGGAAGAAGAACCATTGTGTTGTGTATCATTGTGTATTTATTACATCTCTGTTATATCACCTGTGCTGCTCTGCTGCACTATACATATTGTACTGTATAATCTATGGCGCAAAGTATTTCCAGACGTGATTTAAAAGAACAAACCGAGTAAGGTCTAGATTTGCAGTTGATGTGTTTATCTGAAAATTCCCAACACACGCCACATTCTTCCTTAATGATTGGATAAATCCCATCCAATCAGAAGCAGCATAAAGCAGGTTGCACCCTCCTGTTGTCAACCAGTGTCTGTAAGCAATGTATTTTATAAGATCCATCAGTCAGTTATAACAATGACACTAACACCCGTGTATTGACAGGTTTATGAGTGAAGTGCTCAAACTGTCTCTAAACTGCTGCAAAACATGTCTCTATAAAGTATAGCATTAAAGGAAATCTTAAATAAATATTTAGCATTTTAAAAACTTGTACTTACCATAATTTTTGCTGTGTAAGTCACAGTTCTTGCATAAATTAGCATGCCTGCGACTTATACAGTGAAGCAACATTTATGTTTATTTCTCCCCATGTTTATAACTCAGTTTTTGGCTGAGATCTGACAACTTCATTCATTCTGACATGGACAATATTGAACACTACCATTATCAGCCACTAGAGGGCCCTAGACTAATACGGCAAGCGTCAAATCAGCTGCGTTTCGCCGCGCCGCACAGGCGAATTGCAGCTGATTTGACGATCAAAGTGCATTTATTAAGGAAAAGTTCAACTGAGACACACCTTTACTATAATATCGAGCAAACAAATAATTGTTTTTAGGTGGCTATCTTGTTAAACAGAAAGTTGGTGCCAGCATTAAGCCTCCCTGGTAAGGTCTATTCAGGGGTTCTGGAGAGGAGGGTCCGTCGGATAGTCGAACCTCGGATTCAGGAGGAGCAATGTGGTTTTCGTGCTGGTCGTGGAACACTGGACCAGCTCTACACCCTCAGCAGGGTCCTGGAGGGTGCGTGGGAGTTTGCCCAACCAGTTTACATGTGCTTTGTGGACTTGGAAAAGGCATTCGACCGCGTCCCTCGGGGGGTTCTGTGGGGGGTACTCCGGGAGTATGGGGTACCAGGCCCATTGATATGGGCTGTTAGGTCCCTGTACGACCGGTGTCAGAGCTTGGTCCGCATTGCCGGCAGTAAGTCAGGCTCGTTTCCAGTGAGAGTTGGACTCCGCCAAGGTTGCCCTTTGTCACCGATTCTGTTCATAACTTTTATGGACAGAATTTCTAGGCGCAGCCAAGGTGTTGAGAGGATCCGTTTTGGTGGCCTTAGAATCGCTTCTCTGTTTTTTGCAGATGATGTGGTCCTATTGGCTTCATCAGTTCGTGATCTACAGCTTTCGCTGGAGCGGTTTGCAGCTGAATGTGATGCGGCCGGGATGAGGATCAGTTCCTCCAAATCCGAGGCCATGGTCTTGAGCCGGAAAAGGGTAGCATGCCCTCTCCGGGTCGGGGAGGAGGTCCTGCCCCAAGTGGAGGAGTTTAAGTATCTCGGGGTCTTGTTCACGAATGAGGGAAAACTGGAGCGTGAGATCGATAGGCGGATAGGTGCAGCATCCGCAGTGAAGCGGGCGCTGTACCGGTCTGTCGTGGTGAAGAGAGAGCTGAGTCGAAAGGCAAAGCTCTCAATTTACCGATCGATCTACGTTCCCACCCTCATCTATGGTCATGAGCTTTGGGTTGTGACCGAAAGAACGAGATCTCGGATACAAGCGGCTGAAATGAGTTTTCTCCGCAGGGTGTCTGGACTCTCCCTTAGAGATAGGGTGAGAAGCTCAGTCATCCGGGAGGGACTCGGAGTAGAGCCGCTGCTTCTCCACATCGAGAGGAGCCAGTTGAGGTGGCTCGGGCATCTGGTTAGGATGCCTCCTGGACGCCTCCCTGGTGAGGTGTTCCGGGCATGTCCCACCGGGAGGAGACCCAGAGGAAGACCCAGGACACGCTGGAGGGACTATGTTTCTCGGCTGGCCTGGGAACGCCTTGGGATTCCCCCAGAGGAGCTGCTCCATGTGGCTGGGGAGAGGGAAGTCTGGGCCTCCCTACTTAGGCTGCTACCCCCGCGACCCGACCCCGGATAAGCGGACGAAAATTGATGGATGGATGGATCTTTTTAAATTATGAAGAAATGCACAGCGAGTCATCCCTCTCCGCGCTCCCACTTCTGCGTATCGGCTTTTGAAATGCAGCTGATTTGACCGTCATAGTGCATTTATGAAGCAAAAGTTAGACTGCAACTTACAAATAATTGTTGTTAATCTTGTTAAATTTTTGTTAAAGTCCTCCCTAGACCGCCATTTGGCAGCCAATCGATTTTTTGGCACACCACCGGCCCACATTTCCGGGTTGTCAGCGGTGACGTGTAACAAACACGGCGTGTCAGCGGTGACACATACAGTAATTCATTCATTCATTCATTCAACCTTTATTTATACAGGCTAGCCTCGTTGAGTCACGGGGACTCATTTACAAGAGGGACCTGTCTCACTCACACCAAACAACCATCCACTCTCACACTCACACCTAGGGTCAATTTAGAGTCACCAATCAGCCTAACAAGCATGTTTTTTGGTCTGTGGGAGGAAACCGGAGTACCCGGAGGAAACCCACGCATGCACGGGGAGAACATGCAAACTCCACCCAGAAAGGCCCCGGACCGGGATTTGAACCGGCAACCTTCTCGCTGAGAGGCAGCAGCTCTACCAGTTGTGCCACCGTGCTGCCCAATAATAAATGCGACTTGTACGGCGAATCGACATATTTATGTTTTATTCCACTTTTATTGACATATTTGGACTGATGCGACTTAATATGGCGGCAAGTACGGTTTGTTGCGTAATTAACAGAAGCAACCACACTTAGTTTTAAATAATCGGTTTGAAGGCAACAAAACAGCGAGGATGCCAAACAGTGAATACTTCAACTCACTAAACTTGGAATAGTTATTCAAACCTAAAAGTTTTCTTTCTTCTGTCTCATTTTGTCTTATTGCACTCCTCTCCCGCCCTCTTTTCCAGTCCCCGTCCTTTGCTGCAGCAGCCCTCTTTTCTCCCTCCCTCCTGTACACAACTCCTTTTCTTCTTCTGCTTCTTGTTTTTCTTCCGTCTCCCTCCATCCTCGCAGCGCGGATGACAGCCGTGCTCTCGTGGCATCTGTCTGCTGCTCCCCAGCTTGTCTGCGTGTGATCAGCTCCTCTCCAGCTCTCCTCCACACTTTATCTCCTCGTCTTAGTGCTCCTTTTTTTTCTTTTTTTTTTCACAGACCGCCGCTCAGCTGCCTCACTGCCAACTTACTGTCGCTGTTAACTCACATACCATCTTATGTATTGCCAAAGCAGATTGTGTTTGGAGGGCAAGCAATTAAGGGGGAGGCAAGCGCAAAACTGTAATGTAATTTTGGCTGCGATATTTACAAGGGGTGGGGGTAGGAAAAGGAATGGGGGATAAGAAAGCACAGAGGAGGGCTTAAGCGGGTCGGACTCTGCGGAGTCAACACCGTCGAGAATAATGATTTTGAGCTGAGATTAGTGGGACGGAATCTGGCACTTCCCTAATTACGAGGGGCCAAATGTCAAGCCTGCTCGCTGTCAGCTTGGTGGCGGGCGGCGCTGCTTTCTCTCCCTCTCTCTCTCACGCTCTCCCTTTTTCTGCAAGTTTGTGCGTGCTTTACGAATCTCATTAAAAGTCATTAAAAGTGTGGTGAGATTTTCACAGCCTCCGCTCTGTGGCCCTGTAGTCCTCCTTCGATCTGTCACGGCTCCGAGAGAAAGACTCGAGGGAGATTTGAGCCGTTTAAGGTAAACGAGGATTTCTCGAGGGCAAGGTTTCTAAGTGGATTGGTGGGTGGGTTTACTTCTTGCAAAGGTCTGATTTTTACAGACTTGTGGCGTTATTGCCACTTCTCAAAAAAAGCTCTAATAAAGCTAACACAATGTGAGAATGTGAACAAACGGTTTTTTTTTTTTCTTTTTCAGGAATCTTTTCAGACAGTTTGGCCTGTTGGGCAATCAGCATCTTTCTTTTCAGTCAAGTCTCTTCTGTGTTTACGAATCCCATTTCGGTGGATGCTCGATACAGCACGGGGTCAAAGATAAAGTATTTCTGCGTCGCTGAGTGGATTCGACGTCGGCTTGCAAGCTGATGCACAGACCTGTTTGTGCCCGGTGCGAGGGCAGTCCGGGTCAAGGCGAGGTTCTCGGTTCTCGCGCATTTGTTTTTTTCTTCTTTAAACTCGGCGCGAAAGACCTCGTGAAAAGAATGAGCTGCCATTCAGGAGAGACACGTGGACGGACGGAGGTGGAGGTGAACGCAGGAGACGCGATGGGGAGAGATGAAAGAATGCATACGTGTGTGAAGGAGATAAAAATGGAAAGGGAGAAGGCACTAAAAGCTGTTCGGCTGACTTATAGCATTCCAGCCGTTGCGCCGTCGGTCGTGCTCCCAATTACACCACTTCAATAGACGGGCTGAAACCACGCCGGCCCCCTGGTGTGTGCATTTCTTCTATAGCCTTCAGAATGCACTTTTACACCAACACACATGCAGAAAAAGCTCCTCAATACAAATCTGCTCACAAAGGCACACATTGTTGTCGCTCACCGAAGGTGCGCGGCCTGCAAAAGGTAAAAGTTGTGCGGCTGCAGAGGCGGGATTTGGCTCACAGTATCACAATATGAAGTCTCTACAGATGGCCCAGCGCCGCCACGGTGGTGACACTAGGGTGTGTGTGTGTGTGTGTGTGTGTGTGAGGGAGATAGCACAATGTGTAGCCTCGGGCACCGGCGGAGGCCTCCTCTTGGATGTGGGAAGTGAGCGGGGAAGAAGTGTGCGTGGGTACCGGCAGAGGTACGAAACGATTTGAGCGAGGTCGGGGGCGATGCCGGTCTGAATGGCAGGTGGGGCTTTATGTGGAAGTGGTTGTCGATTTATTTATTTTGAGGATCGAGGAACTTTTTTTTTTTCTTTTGGTGAAGACTCCCACAGGCAAGAGCATTTGAAGTGTTTGTGACAAGTTTTAAAGGAAGCGAGGTAAAAAAAAATAAAAAAATTTGAAACACGTTTTGAATATCTTGGACGGTGTATTTTCTACCAGTGGGCGGCCGTGGCGTAGTGGTAATGGCAGTCGTCCCCCGATCGGAAGGTTGGAGGTTCGAATCCCGGTTCCCCACACCATGTGTCGTTGTGTCCCTGGGCAAGACACTTAACCCCGAGTTGCTCCCGGTAGGACTGGAAAGCGCCTTGCATGGCAGTCTGCCGCTACCGGTGTATGAATGTGTGTATGAATGGGTGGATGGTTGGTATTGTAAAGCGCTTTGGGGCCCCTCATAGGGGGCTGGAAAGCGCTATATAAATAAGCTCCATTTACCATTTACCATACTGCAAAGAAAGACAAAAACAACATGCATTGCTTGAAAGTACACAACGCTTCAAACGGAGATCCTACACGATCAGTGAGCACTCAGAGGATAAGTTGGAGATGAGCCTCAGCTACTACCACACCAAATGTCAACTCAGCATCTATAAAACTGACTGACTTGGAGACATTTTTGTGTTTAAGGTTGATTAGTGAAGAGAATCTTGAACTGGGTTGACCTAGCCTGGTTAAAACCAGACCCTTGTCCTTCACTTCGCTTCGTACTAGGGTCTGGGACTTCTCCCATAGACAACGATTTCTCCGGTCGATTTTTGACCGGACCAATCAGAGAACAGAAGGCGGAGTTTTGTTAGTTTAGCCTGGCGAGGTCCAGGCTATCAGATAAATAGCTCAGAAACCACTCGGTGGATATTTTTTCTGCTACCAGTGTGTAATTATATGGCTCTAATTTACTGACTGTTGGCCTAGATGAAACATTTGAGATAAAATTCGATTTTTTATCATTTATTTTCGTAGCGCACCCGAGGCTGTTTGGAAAATGTCAAACCGAAACAATTTAAATCCAGCAGATTTGACCATTTCGTGAATTGATTTAGGAACTGTTAAGCTCAGGAACACTTCTGATATAACGTCAGCTAAGAAATATATTTTTTCTCAGCAAAGAAATAATAGTTTTTTACCTTGTTTTCATGAAAATTCCTTCGTGGCGGCAGCCATTTTAACTGACGACGTCAGTCGACGTCGTTCAAAACTCCGCCTTCTGTTCTCTGATTGGTCCGGTAATCTGCCTTCTGTTCTCTGATTGGTCTGGTCAAAAATCGACCGGAGAAATCGTTGTCTATCAGAGAAATCCCAGACCCTAGTACAAAGCGAAGGGTCTGGTTTTAACCAGGCTAGGGTTGACCCTAAAATTAAAAGGAGATGCATTGTCAGTATTTACTTTATAAAGAGTTTAACTAAAATCCATCCAGTGGTTCACGAGATATTTTGTTAACCGACAAATAAACACATACAGACACAGCCAGCTATTTGATTGACGCCTTTCACTGTGGCAGATGAAACAGTACAGGTACTGTACTGTACAGTAGTTGTATTGATGTGGGGAACATGAGCTGCAAATTTGAGATGGAAATATTAACCTTAAAAAGATTTACTGTATTCAGGTTTTGTAGCAAAGTTCACTAATAATACAATCTTGGTCGTTTTAGTGAAAGCTTTGCTTATTTCAGCAAGACATTACTAAACTAGAGAAACTGCATTTCCTGCAAAAAATACAGTGTGAATGCTTATTGCAGAAGAACTTTGCAAAAAAACTGCTGAAATTAACTAAAACAAAATGTTGAAATGTAGCTGAAATGGAAGAACAAGCCTAAATTAGCAGAAGAAAGCAGAAAGAAGTTCTTTCTGCTTTCTTCTGCTAATTTAGGCTTGTTCTTCCATGTGTTCTTTCAAAGAACACATATTTGCTTCATTTGGTTTAAATAAGCAGAAACAAGCACAAAAATAAGGACATCAGCTAAAAAGGCTGAAATTAGCAAAAAAGCTCAAATGTAGCTGAAAAGGTAGAAATAAGCTTAAACTACCAGAAAGAAGTGGGAAAAGCTGAAACTAGCAGAAAAAGCTGAAATGAGCATAATAAGCTAACATTAGTATAAATAAGTTAATTAGCTTGAAAGTAGCAGAAATTCACAGGGAAAAAAGAATTTAGCTGAAAACAGTTGTTTTTAGCTAAAAATGCTAAAAAAAAAAGTAGCTGAAAAGGTAGAACGAGCTTAAATTATCAGAAGAAAGCAGAAAGAACACATTTGCCTATTTAGGCTGAAAGAAGCAGAAACAAGCGCAGACAACTATCTGAAATAAGCTTAAACTAGGAAGAAAAAAAATTCTGCTGAAAAGTAGCTAAAAGGGCAGAAAGAAGCTTAAATTATCAGAAGGAAGTGGAGAGCACATTTTTGCTGAATTAAGCTGAAAAAAGTGTAAATGAGTGCCAGAAATGAAAAATTAGCAAAAAAAAGCTTAAAGCAGCATAAAAACAGCAAAATAATAGCTGAAATAACTGAAGCTAGCATAAATAAGCTGAAAGGATCATGACAAGCTGAATTTAGCAGAAAAATGTTAAAGAAGCACAAAAATGTTGTAGTTAGCAGATTGAATCTGAAACGAGCACAAAACAGATGGAAAAAACAGCTGGAATTAGCTGAAAGTAGCTGAAAAAAGTTTACATTTGCAGAAGGAAGCTGAAAGAAGCTGAAGCAGAACAAAGTGTGAAAGAAGCAGTAAACTGTTGTAAACAGATCTAAAGATTTGAAGGATGTGAAATGAGCAAAACAAGAGTTCAGCTCATAAGTGAGCAATAACTTTACAAATAGAAACATTTTTTTTCTCCAGTTGTTATTAGATGAAACTGTCCCAAATTGGTTAATTTATTAAATGTATTTTTAATAATATGTTGCGTTTTCAAATTAAATACCTAAAATTCAGTATTTTTAGTTTTTGTAGCCTGTTTTGGTACAAATTTAACATGACTTGTTTTGGGAACTGCTGAGGACCCAGACAGGACATAAAAGTTTTATTCTTTCCACCATTGTTTGTATTTGGGTTTAGTTCACTTTCTATTTATTATTTTTTATTTTTTTGGTCTCTGTTTGGTCTCCTCTTTGTTTTAGGTTTCATATTTTCTTCAGAAATCATCTCATTTTCCTTTAGTTCTCTTTTTTTTTTTTTTCATTTCCTGTTTTATTTTGTAGTACCTTTTTATGTGTGCAGTTGGTTTTGCTTCCTTTTGGGCTTCAGTTCACATCTGGTTTCTTACACTGATCAGCACACCTGCCCTCATTAGGCCTCTGCTTCTCAGTCAGTCCTCCTCACATGTTGTTTTCTTCATGTCTTGCCTGCCAGGACCTTGTTTTCCTGGTTATGAAGCAGATTGAACCAACCCAGTGTTTTTTTAAGTGATCTGGACTAGCCCTAGTGGTGAGGATCGGGCTCGGCCTCCATCAACTTGGTGAGTCAGCCGGTGGTTTTCTGACTGTGGACCATAGTGGAGCACTTAACCATGACAGATCTTTGTTGTGAATGACCCTCAGCTGCTACTGCCATACTTTTAGCTTATATCTGTAAAACTGACTGCATTATAACACTTTCTGTGTGTTTTGAGTTCAGTTTGTTGTGGGAGGCCAGCTATAAATAAGGGTGTGCCAAAGTTGAATCAGTTTTTTGTGATTACTTCTGCAAGTTTTATTTAATTTTCTGCTGTGGCTCCCAAGATTTTTATTTTTATTTTATTATTATTATTTTTGCCCCTCCCTGGGCTGCCACCTTACCGTGGTGGAGGGGTATGAGTGTCCCAATGATCCTAGGAGCTATGCTGTCAGGGGCTTCATGCCCCTAGTAGGGTCACCCAAGGCAGACAGGTCCTAGGTGAGGGACCAGACGAAGCGCAGCCCACAAGACCCCTTATGATGAGAAAAATAAATGGAAACAATGTTCCCTCGCCCGGACGCGGGTCACCGGGGCCCCACTCTGGAGCCAGGCCCGGAGGAGGGGCACGTTGGCGAGCGCCTGGTGGCCGGGCTTTTACCCATGGAGCTCGGCCGGGCACAGCCCGAAGAGGAGACGTGGGTCCCCCTTCCCATGGCTCACCACCTGTGGGAGGGGCCAAAGGGGTCGGGTGCATTGTGGAATGGGTGGTGGCCGAGGGCGGGGACCCTGGCGGTCTGATCCTCGGCTACAGAAGCTGGCCATTGGGACATGGAATGTCACCTCTCTGGTGGGGAAGGAGCCTGAGCTAGTGTGTGAGGTTGAGAGGTTCCGGCTAGAAATAGTCGGACTCACCTCAACGCATGGCTCTGGCTCTGGAACCAGTTTCCTTGAGAGGGGTTGGACACTCTTCCACTCTGGAGTTGCCCCTGGTGAGAGGCGCCGAGCAGGAGTGGGCATACTGGTTGCCCCCCATCTCGGTGCCTGTACGTTGGGGTTCACCCCGGTGAACGAGAGGGTAGCCTCCCTTCGCCTACGTGTGGGGGGACGGGCTCTGACTGTTGTTTGTGCCTATGCACCAAACGGCAGCGCAGATTACCCACCCTTTTTGGAGTCCTTGGAGGGGGTATTGGAGGGTGCGCCTCCTGGGGACTCCCTTGTTCTGCTGGGGGACTTCAACGCTCACGTGGGCAATGACAGTGAGACCTGGAGGGGTGTGGTTGGGAGGAACGGCCCCCCTGATCTGAACCCGAGCGGTGTTCTGTTGTTGGACTTCTGTGCTCGTCATGGATTGTCCATAACAAACACCATGTTCAGGCATAAGGGTGTCCATGTGTGCTCTTGGCACCAGGACACCTTAGGTCGCAGTTCGATGATCGACTTTGTTGTCGTCTCATCTGATCTGCGGCCGCATGTCCTGGACACTCGGGTGAAGAGAGGGGCGGAGCTGTCAACTGACCACTACCTGGTGGTGAGTTGGCTCCGATGGTGGGGGAGGATGCCGGTCAGACCTGGCAGACCCAAACGTATTGTGAGGGTCTGCTGGGAACGTCTGGCAGAGTCTCCCGTAAGACGGAGCTTTAACTCCCACCTCCGGGAGAGCTTTGAACACGTTCCGAGGGAGGCGGGGGACATTGAGTCCGAGTGGGCCATGTTCCGCGCCTCTATT
>JBBPBX010000036.1:102811-176962 GCA_038048925.1 Garcialebias charrua | reverse complement strand
AATGCAAAAATGAAAATAAAATTCATAAAATACTACAGTAATTCTCCAATATGGTGAATTGTTACTGTCACGGTGGGTGTTGTCCTTTAAGGGCCCAGAGAGGGGCAAATGTGGCTGGAGGCAGGTGTTGGTGCTTCACCTTCACCCACATTTTGATGAAATGGTCAGCGAATTCGAACCAGCGTGCTTGAAATCACAGGTTTTCTCTAATCACCTACCTACATGTTTTCAATAGGCATTATTATTAAAAAAATTATTTTTCAAAAATAACAGGTTAAAATCTTTTAGGTCTTATGATGTAAAATAACGCAGTAACACAAGCAGTTCTAGGCAGATGTTATACTGCATACCAAGGGATAATCTGAGACATTTGATCAAATACATAAATACCAACAAACCCTAATGTATAGATAAGTGAAATCAGGTCGAACCTCTTTCACATGAGCATCATCAAAGTACATCCATCTTCTGATTTTGGTCTGGAAGAAGAAGGTGGAGTAGTGTTTCCCGTAATAACAGACCATTCCTACCAGGTAGAGCTCTGACTGTCTGGCTTTTTCCTCCGTCACTCTGTAAAACAGCTACAGAGAAAAGATGGACTCATCATAAACGCTGATGATACTCAATTTTATCTGTTAGATCTGGTTCTGCTGTCAAGTCTTACATCTCCGAGGCGCAGGCAGGTTCCCAGTGTGTGGATGACGTCCTCAGCCAGATCTGAATGATCAGAGTCCCAGACCAGACCGATGGTGATGATCTCTGGACTGTTGAGGAGGACACGAGCCATGCGGAGCTGCTGACCACATTGACTCTGAGAAGAGGAGACAGATGTTGAATCTGAGATTCAGTAGAACCAATTAATGTTTATCTGTGTGAACTGAAGCCTTACAGGACAGCTGCGCAGGTCTCCCATGCTGGCGTTTCGTAGCAGTTCTCCAAACATGCTTGGAGTTGCCTTCTCTCTCGACTCCAGCATCTTCACAGCCTGGTTACTGAGGAAGATGAGGAGGAAAGCAGTTTGCACTAATCTGCATATAGAGAAGCTGCAACCCTTTTGAGTTGTGGACTTCCCAAAGGGTCATTTTGGGACACATTGTATTTATTGCCTTTGGGGTATAATTTTAAAAATAAATAAATTTTTATTGCTTTGCTGATGATATCTAGAGCCAATTCACAACTGAACTAACTGACAAGAAATTCTAGATAAACTTTCCAAGTCTCCTGATGCATTGCTCAATAATCCAGGTAGAAAAATCTAAAAAAGTTAAGTCTGGTCCTCTGGGCATTCAGAAAGGAGGACCAGACTTAACTTTTTTAGATTTACAAGTCTCCAAAGAACAAAGAGTTTGGTTTAGGTGATTTCTTCAACAAATGTGTTTGACCTCATAAAATGCCAAAAATGTTCTAAGGATGCCCGAGGGTTTAAGGTCTGTTAGTCCCACTGTGGACCAATTACAGGTAGTCCCCGACTTACGAGCGCCCTGACATACGAGGTTCCGGACTTACGAGCTGGCGAACGAGCAGTAAATTTGTAAAGAACACACAAAAAATACAGCACTTTTATGTGTTTTTAGATGAAAGTGTGTTAGCTAACCGTTTGGAAACAAGTTTCTGAGCATGTTTATGAACTAGTATGAACATTTGTGATGAAAAACGAGTGTTCGTAGTAGCGCTAGCATAAATTTTCCGACTTACGACCGAAAATCCGGACTTACGAGCAACACGTGTTTGGGTTCCGACATACGAGATTTCGTGTTACGAGACAGTGGTAGGAACGGAACTCGCTCGTAAGTCGGGGACTACCTGTATTTGTTTTCACACCGTAATGAGATATACATTTCTTCAAGGTGTGCTAGGCCTTTAATTTATTGTAGTCTGCCTCTTTCACTAATTTTTACTAGTTTCAAAAGGATGAACCCATCACTTTGGTTTTGACATTCTTTGTTTGTTTCCATAAATATGAGATTTTATTTTGCAACTTTAAAATGACTAACAGAACGAGCAGCAAGTTATTTAGCAGATGTTCAACATTCAAACTCAAGTTCCGTAGTCCATGAGTCCCTTCTTTCCATACACACATCACAGAATGTGAACCCATTGCTTGAAAGTCACCTCTTTGTTTTTTCATTTGCCCTTTATTTATATACTGGTAGTCCCATTGAACCATGATAACTCATTTTCAAAAGAGACCTGTTTAGGGAGCAGACAGTGGGGGTTAAGGGCCTTGCTCAGGGCCCCAGAATGTCACCTCTTACCTTTGACTTTTGATTTGAGTAAAATACAAAAACTTCACAGATTCTTTCCATTTTGTTAAGTTATCATCATAAAAAGTAGGAGGAACACAGCTGGTTGGAATGAACAGCTGGAAGATGTCTGGATGTCTTCTGTCTGAGCAGCAGAAACTCCTCAGGTATCAAACACGTCTGTTGCCTAGGTGACCCTGCTGTGTTGCCTTAGCGACCGCAGTGTGAGGGCGTGTGGCCTGAAGTTTCTAATTGTGAGTTTGCAGCTAAAGATAGACGTTATTCCTCTGACGGGAACTTACCACAGAGAAGTGGTGGAGATGTAGTGAACCATCTGAATGAAGGGCAGAGGATCTGAAGAAGCTCCGCAGCTGCTGCACACACACTGACACACACAAACCAGAGGTCAGCAACACATGATGCTGCACACATGAAGCCAAAACTATGACACAAAACAACAAGTGATATGATAAAGAAATCTGCAGATACTGTAGATCTTTCTGAATGGCTCCTCTCATGTAAACATTTTTCACAAATCTTCATAAATTGCTTTTATATCAATTTATTCTGCAAATGTTGAAGCTAAAAGTACTCTGAACACTAATGACAACAAAATGTGTTTGAAGTTTTTTATGATCTCCCAAACAACTGAAAAAAAAATAAAAAATAAAAATCCTGAGCTGAACAACTCAGACTCTCAGTTAAAAAATATATGAAGAACACATCAGCTCGTCTGTGCCCTCTGTATTGTTGAGTTCAGAGTTTTATGGTCAGTAGAGACAAAGACCTAATAAAAACTAACAATGTGATCCACTTTCATGAGAAACTTGTTAAAAAATCACAGTCTCAAGATTTAACGAAGACGGATGTTTTTCATTGTTTGCTTTGATAGTGACTAATCAAACTATGCTAACTGCATCCAGTTGAGTTACAGAGAAACAAAAATGGATCAACTAGCATAAAAAAATATTTTAATTAAATTTCAATAAATCAACACAGGCCTCATGTACAAAGACTTTGGTGGATTTCCTACTAAAAAAACATGGCGTACGCTTAAATCAACAAAACAGTGTTGTAACTGTATGAAACTGCGTAGGCACAAATACAAGCACACTTCCTTTGTACATCCCAATCAACGTGGAATTGAGCGCATGAGGGAATACTGGACTCCTCCCTCAACACACCACCATTTAAATATGCAAATAAATTTAAATCTGCCCTGCACCTGAGGAATCTCCTCTGCACTAACTTAAAGCACGTCGCAGGAAAAAGAGGAACTTCACAAAATGCAAGCTGGAGACGCTTCTAAATGAAGCAGAGGCTCATAAAACATTTGTTTGGCAGGCTGTCCTTTGGCATTAGCTCCAAGTGCTCCAAGTGCAGGCGGAGTGAGTGGGTCAATGTGTGTTAAGCTCTAAATGCTGTGGGGTCAGAAGTGCACCCCACATAAATCAAGAAAAAATGGTCAGACGTCAAGGTGGATGTGAAACGGAGAACGACCGCCCATCGTTACTTACATGGACTACACTGTTAATGAACATGACTGGAGAAAAGTGTGAGACGTTTCACACTTCACAAACATGTTTATTGACATACATGTTTATTGACATAATTACTGTAACACGGAGACAATCAGGGGCTTGGTAGAATGATCAGAAACTGTAGTTGAACCAGTAAAAACCAGGAAGTCACTCACTTGAACCACTGACTAGTTATGATACGGTGAAGACGGGCTAAATGGGAGCGCAGATGATCCCTGCGTATCAGGGAGATTAATATTAGGATGATTAAATTAATTTAGTCACCAAGCCCCCACCATCCCGCACTGCACCAGCTTGTAGTCTGTTCCCAACCGTGCAGTTCATTGGTATTAATCGTGTGTTGAACCAGTCCACCTTGCCGCAACGTTGGTTAGTTGTTTTTGTGCATCGTATATAAATTTCGCATTGACTGAATGAAAATGCTTCCTGTTAGTGTAAACATTTTCATCCTTTGTTTATGCTTTTATAGCTATGTGTGTGCAGTCGATAGCTCCGATTATATTAGAAAAACTGTCTGTCACTGAAAATTCTGCTTTAATGTTGACCTTTCAACTGCATTGTGGGGAATTTGATACACCTGGTTTACATACAAACCATTCCATCCCACAGCTGGCATGGCTCGGCTCAGGGTCAATTGGTACAGTCCTGATCAGTCTGCCAGCTCCCTCTGGAATGCCCATATTGCTAGGAACCTCAGTATGGTTATCAGCTGCCCGTACACATACAGCTGTTGACCATAGGGTTCCTAGCAATATGGGCATTCCAGAGGAAGCTGGCATGGCTCGGCTCAGGGTGGACTGTCACAGTCCCAATCGGTCTGCCAGCTTCCTCTGGAATGTCCATATTGCTAGGAACCCCAGTATGGTCAGCAGCTGTATGGGTATGGGCAGCACATGACTCCTCGCTGTGTCACTCTTCAAGACCAGCCGCAGCTCCAAGCACAGTTCCAAAAAGATTGACCTTGGAAGCCTAAAATGGCTGAAGAGCCAGTCGTCATCGTGGTCCAGAAAATCCTCTGTCTTTAAATGCAAGCTCCCTGCGTATTGCGCCATTTGCTATGTCTTCTAATAACCTATTGTTGTTAAAGACAACTTCTGCTCCACTTAGTACATGCTTTTATATCCACTCATCTAATTGCAGACATTTGGATGTATTAATTGATCATCATGTGAGTCTGGTATGTACAGTAATAGTTTTCACATCATTAGTTTCCCAGTATCATCTCAAGAGTCGCCAATGGCGCACAATGATGACTGGACATGGACACCATTGACCCCCGAGACTCGAAAAGGAAGAAGTGGGTAAAGATGATGGATGAATTATTTGTTCCTAGATTTTTATTTTATTATTTTAGAGAAATCCAAGCAACTAAGCTAATACTGTACAGCAAACCCCCTACTTACGACTCCATCGACCTACGAACAACGGGACCTACGAACGTATCATATTTAATAAAAATATGAAATTACTGTATTAAAAAAAAAATATATATTATATATTTTGTGTGTGTGTTTAAATGTTCTTAATTTCATGTGTACATCACTTTGTTGCAGCTGTGGTTGTTTTAAAGGCTTTATAAATAATAATTATGATAAAAAATCATTTCTGATCATTTTTGAGCAATCTTGGGCAGCAGGAAGTAGGTCTTCAGTTTACACGGTCACAAATTAATGTAGAACACCGGACGCCATTTTAGGTTCAGTCACTGGGGTCTCCGGTCACAAATTAATGTAGAACACCGGACGCCATTTTAGGTTAGCTGCCGGGAGCCGGCCGAAGACTGGTGACCAGGATGGCTTCATATGGATTAATTACGAGCTGGAAACGTCTCTGTGAACTTTGTGGATGTCTCAGGCAGCAGCGGATTTATCGCCGATCGTGCCAGGCCGCCGCGCGAACACCTCCGGCCTGGCTAGCTCCAGAAGCTAACACGGGAGCTAACACGGGAGCCGGCCTTTTGAACACTTGTGACCAGGATCGCATCATATGGATTAATTACTAGCTGGAATCGCTCTGTGAGCTCTGTGGACGTCTCAGGCTGGAGCAGGAGCTGCAGATTGATCGCGCCGCCGCTCCAACACCAGCTCATGGCTTGGCTAGCAGAAGCTAGCCAGCTAGCTAACACAGGTCTGGAGCAGCTGCGGTGGCTTGCCGGCCCCCGCGCTGCTCGGCCCGAAAACAATCAACGCATGGCAACCTAAGATGTCGGCTTTGACCATCTCAAAGTAAGAAAATATATTTTTATTTATTCTGTAAATGTGAATAGCAATGTTTAACATTACAGTACACTACTGTACATGCTTAAATGTGTGCGTGCGCTCCGTTAGCATGATAATTAAAAAATAATAATAATAATTTTCACCCCCTAGCTACGGCAGAATCGAGTTATCTCCCTAACTCGTGCGTAAATCGGGGGTCACCTGTACTGGTAATTTAAGTTACAGAATTTTATGTGCTCCTGTATTATTTGTTCCTATTTTTGGTATAAATATCAAACGATGCAAAAAATTTGATACAGTACAGAACCTAAAATGATTGTTTTAAATAAATGTTCCATTTGTTTACATTGTTGTTTATTCTTTTGAGCTTGTCAATTACATAACTGAAGCTACATTTATGAACATTTCAATCAAAAAATATTTCTGAATCAAAAAATCGATTTTAAATTGAATCGTGACACCAAAAATCGGAATCGAATCGATCCGCCAGACACTGAGAGATTCGGACCCCTATAACCAACGTAACAAATGATGTGACTGAACCTGAAAGAGAAACAAGAATAAACCACTTGTGTCGAAACTGCAGATAATAAATATCTTAAGTACAGTATTTATGAATCAAGCTGTTCATTTCTAATGAGTGTTGGTCAAATGATAGTTTAAGGAAACATTAAAGTTGGGGTGACCACATCGATGAAGGTAAAACCTGACCTGGACCTTTTCTGACAATTTCCCGAGTGTAAAGTCTGAGCTCACTTCGCTGTTGTAAACTGGCGGGATGAATACTGAAAATTATGTGAGTTTTTGAAGACAATTGAAGTTTTTACAGCAATCTCAATATACATGTATACTATAAACAGAAAGAAGCAGTTAAATCTCTACATCTCCTAAAATCAGCAGCAAGGATGCAGCTCCACTGATATTTCAAAAGATTTCAGAACATCTCATCAACTTGAACAAGACAATAGTGAGATCAGCTATGTTGTATAGTCTGGAGACAGTAGCACCGACAAAAAGACAGAAATGGAAGTGTCAGAAATGAAGATGTTGAGGTTCTCCTTAGGAGTGACAAGAATGGATAAGACTAGGAATGAGATCATCAGAACAACTGGGAGATAAAGTTAGAGAGACCAGCCTGAGATGGTTTGGACATGTCCAGAGGAGGGACAGTGGCTATATTGGTAGAAGGATGTTAGAAATGCAGCTGCCAGGAAAAAGACACAGAGGAGATGTATGGATGCAGTTAGAGAGGACATGAAGGTAGTTGGAATGAGGACAGAGGACACAGAGGAAACAGAGAGGACAGAGAAAGGACAGAGGACAGTGTGAGATGGAGGACAGCTGGAAGTTTTGTGAGATGTTTTGGTTTTCATTCGACCTCGGCTGCACAGCAGAACTCTGTCCCACCTGTTCAAAGAGCGTCATGGCGAACTTCTGATGAGGGATGCAGTGTCTGGCTGTGCAGATGTCTTCTTTGCTCTCGTCTGAGATGTGGAAGTGGATCCTCATCAAGATGTTTTCCTGTAGAACATTAAACTTAAATAATAAGACGGATCAGGTTTCAGGTTTCTTAGCCTGGGGACTTACGAAGCACTCTGCAGCATCGTCCATGATGCCAAGCTGAAACCGCTGCTCGTTCTTGAAGGTTTTGGCGAGCGCGCTGCGCAGAGCATCAGATGGCAACACCTTCTCACTGCTGTACTGGAACTGAGCAAAGATGCTCTGAGGGAGAAGATGAAATGGAGGTGAAACAGGTGAGGCTGGTTCAGAGTCTGACTCGGGTATTAGATCAGTTCTCACCTTCAGAGCGCAGAAAATACATGAGTCCTCCATGCACTTATGAGCAGTGAGCTGACGGAAACTACGTCGAAAGATGTCGAGGTGCCACAGGACCTAAACACACAAATACAAGACGTCACTTAGAAACATTGGGAAATAAAAGTTGCTGCAAACTCAAACCCTGCGGGGAGGCTTAAGATTAGTTCATCTTGTAAAAATAATAATAATCCTACAATGTTTTAATACAAATAAAAAATTTAAGAGGTCAACAAAAATTCCAGCAGAGAAAATGTACGTTAAGCTGGAAAAATAAAAATTTCCAAATAGAAAATATGACATATTTAATAATCAAGTTGATTCACCCAAAACCTGAAAAATAAGAACTATCCTTAAAAACCGGTGTCCAGATGTTTTACAATCCTCCTCTTTGTCCAAAAAATAAATAAAAAGCTAAATTTTCTCCAGCTTCCTCACAGTCCTGATGGTTCAGAGTTGCACGAGCTGCTCAGTTCGACTGTTCAAATTCCTAAACATGACACATATATAATCTGTTGGCCAATTATCTGTCTCCACTTCTGCTGACCAGAACCCAAACAGACCAACCACAGTCCAGAATGACCCAAAGTTAAGAAAGTAAAGAAGAAGAGCGTGTGACGGTGTCAGACCGAGTTCATCTGCTTCAGAAAACCCGCCTGAAGTCCTGAGTGATGACAGCTTCAGACAAGATGATGGGAGATGGAGTGCGAGCGCCCAGAGGAGGAACTGCTTTATTTTTTTGTTTGTTTTAAAGAGAAAACATAACAAATAAACAAGAAAAGCAATATCAGAAAGTCCAAAGATATCCGTTTTGGACTTTCACAACACACAGACCCTTTCCAAAAAAATAGAATATCATGGAAAAGTTGTTTAACTTCCATAATTCTACTAAAAAAAGTTAATCTTTAATAGATGATAGATTCAGGGCTTACAATTTAAACTATTTCATTTATTTGTTTATTTTTTACATAACTTGGGCTTCCAGCTCATGAAACCCATGAAAACAGGATTTCAAAAAATTAGAATGCTGTGGAGAAATCAGTCCACATTTTGCAAGGCATGAATGTTTTAAATGGTAAATGGTAAATGGAGCTTATATAGCACTTTCCAGCCCCATATGAGGGGCCCCAAAGCGCTTTACAGCACCAGCCATCCACCCATTCATACACACATTCATACACCGGTAGCGGTAGTCTGCCATGCAAGGCAACAGCCAGTCCTACCGGGAGCAACTCGGGGTTAAGTGTCTTGCCCAGGGACACAACGACACATGGTGAGGGAACTCAGGATTCGAACCTCCAACCTTCCGATTGGGGGACGACTGCCATTACCACTACACCATCTCGTCCCCTTAAACTGAGTGTGACACACTAATCATCTACTAAACTCAAAGCACCTGCACATGTTTCCCCAGGTGTCATTAAATTACTTCAGTTTTGTTCAATTGTCTCAGTTTTGTTCAATATGGGGAAGACTGCAGACATATCTGGCCAGAAAACCATTGTTGGTACCTCCATAGGATGGGTAAGCCACAAAGTTCATAGCTAAGGAGGCTGGCTGTTCACAGTGTGCTGTGTCCAAGCATATCAATGTAAAGTCTAGTGGAAGGGCAAAATGTGTCAGGAGAAGATGCACCAGCAACAGAGATGACCGTGGGCTTCAGTGGATTATCAAACAGAGAAGATTCCAGAATCTGGCAGACATCCAGCAATAGCGAAATGAGGCGGGAGTCACAGCTTCAAAAACCACCACATTCAGACGCATCCAGGAGATGGGCTACAACTATCAGATTCCTCTGTCCTCTTTTCCGATGAAAGTAAAGTGTGCCTTTCATTCAGAAATCAAGGTCCAAGGGTTTGGAGGAAGAAGGGTGAGGATGCGGTTAGAGAGGACATGGACTGCTTGAGGTCCAGTGTGAAATATCTACAGTCAGTCATGATTTGAGGTGCAATGTCCAGTGCAGGTGTTGGTAAACTCTGCTTTCTTAAATCCAAGGTCACCACAACAGTCTACCAGAATGTTTTAAGAGGACTTCAGGATTCCTTTTGCTGAGGATCTATATGGAGATGCAGATTTCATTTTCAAAGTCAAAGTCAAAGTCAACTTTATTGTCAGAACTGCAATATGTACAGGACATACACAGGATTGAAATTGCGTTTCTCTCAGTCCCTCGGTGCAACAGTAACCATTTAAACACTAAAACACTGAAACATTTAATAAACATAAGCATAAAATAGTAAAAGTGTAACATTGTCCTGAGTTTTTGCATAGTAGTATAAAAGTATGAAAATTTACACCAACACTAAAACTAAAACTAAAACACTAAACATTTAATGAACATAAGCATAAAATGAAATAATAAAAGTGTAATACTGTCCTGAGTTTTTGCATAGTAGTATAAAAAAAGTATAAAAAGTATATCTATAAAATAAACTGAAGGTTCTAGCATTGACATTTGCAAAGAGTGGCAAAGCAGCATATGAGTTAATGTACACAGTATATGTATGAGGTAGTAGTTGATGTTGGTATAGAGGCAAAAGTGGCATATGCAGTAAGGCACATTGGGCATCCTTAAATAAGGCTGGTCAGAGAATACTGTATATGTATCAGCAGTAGTGTAGATATAAAAGTAGTGTAAATGTAAACAGTAGTAATAAATGTAAACAGTAGTAATAAATGTAAACAGTATTAATAAATGTAAACATTGAATGTAAACAGTAGTATGTAAACAGTGAATGTAAACAGTAGTATAGGCAGTGATGTAATACAAACATTAGTGCAAATATGAGAAGTAGTGCAAACTGAATGAGCACATGACCGAGAGTTTAGTGAATAACCCGTTTGATGACACAGAGTCCAGTGTTAAAATCTTTGTGTTGTGTGGTAATGTGTGAGAAAGTTTTTTGTGTTAAGGCAGTTCAAATGGGAGGGGAGGCAGAGCAGGCAGAGTGTTTAGCATCCTGACTGCCTGATGAACAGAGCTGTCTCTCAGTCTGCTGGTTCGAGCCTGGAGACTCCTCAGTCTCCTCCCTGATGGCAGCAGTCTGAAGCAGCTGTGTAGTGGGTGTGTGGGATCACCTGCCATGCAGAGGGCTTTCCGAGTGAGGCGGTTGCTGTGTAAGTCCTGCAGTGAGGGGAAGGAGGTGCCGACGATCTTCTCAGCTGCTCTCACGATGCGCTGGAGGCTCTTGCGGCAGGATGCAGTACATGCACCAAACCACACAGTGATGCAGCTGGTCAGGACACTTTCTATGGCACCTCTGTAGAAGGTGCACATGATGGGGGTTGAAGCTCCAGCCCTTTTCAGCTTGCGGAGAAAGTAGAGACGCTGGTGAGCCTTCTTGGCCAGTGATGCAGTGTTCCTGCTCCAGGACAGGTCCTTTGAGACATGCACTCCCAGGAACTTGGTGCTGTCTACTCTCTCCACTGCGGTGCTGTTGATGGTCAGAGGGGCATGTTGGGCATCCCTCTTCCTGAAGTCCACAACAATCTCCTTTGTCTTCTCCACGTTGAGAGTGAGATTGTTGTGTCCGCACCACAAGGCCAGGCGGCTCACCTCGTTCCTGTAGTCCGTCTCATCGTTGTTGCTGATGAGACCTACCACTGTTGTGTCGTCCGCAAACTTGATGAAGTGGTTGGAGCTGTATGATGGTGTGCAGTCGTGTGTTAGCAGGGTGAATAGAAGGGGGCTCAGCACACATCCTTGTGGGGCCCCTGTGTTCAATGTGATGGTGCTAGATGTGTTACTCCCGACCCGTACTGTCTGTGGTCTCCCGGTCAGGAAGTCTAGCAGCCAGTTACACATTGAGGTGTTCAGCCCCAGACTGTCCAGTTTAAGGATGAGCTGTTGGGGGATGATGGTGTTGAATGCCGAGCTGAAGTCGATGAACAGCATTCTAACATAAGAGTCCTTCGTGTCCAGGACTCTTATGTTAGAATGCTGTTTCCAGCAGGACCTGGCCCCTGTCCATGCCGCCAGAATCACAAAAACCTGGTTTGATGTCCATGCCACAGTGCTTGACTGGCCAGCCAACTCGCCGGACCTTAACCCCGTTGAGAATCTATGAGGTATTCTCAAGAGGAAAATGAGGGGCACCAGACCCAACAACAAAGAGCTGACAGTAAGCGTCAAGTAAATCTGGGCTTCTATAACTCCCAGGCAATGCCACAGGCTGATTGCCTCAATGCCATGTCACATCGAAGCAGTGATTAAGACAAAGGGATTCCCAACAAAGTATCGAAGATTGACATATCGTTTTGAAAGCACCATATTTTGATTGATTTGTTGTGATCCTAAATGCTTTGTTTTTTCAGCAAAAACTGAGAAGTAGTGTGGGCTGATTTCTTCACAGTATTCAAATTTTATGAAATCCTGTTTTCATGGGTTTCATGAGCTGGAAGCCCAAATTATGTAAAAAAAATAAACAAATAAATACTTGAAATAGTTTAAATTGTGGGTCCTTAATCTATTAAAGATTAACTTTTTGAATGGAATTATGGAAGCTAAACAAATTTCCCATGATATTCTATTTTTTTGGAAAGGATCTGTACACATGTAAATTGTTAAACACGTGTGTCAGAACATTATTTCATGTTTCAGGACTCAAAACCAGACAAAAGACTTCACTGCAACAAATAATATATAAGAAAGTTATGAATTTATGTAGTGACTATGTTAGCTTTTTATTTGTCACAGAATGTGTTTTTAAGTTATGAAAAATGACCAAATAATGAGCATCAAAACAAAAAGAATAAGAAGGAAAACCTTAACAGAAATCTTAAAAACTAAGAAAGCATTAAGCCTGCAAAAGAACATGACTTTTCTTTGTTTGTGCTTTAACAGTGAAATATTTATTATTATTGTAACAGAAAGTGGCATAAAACATGATAAACAAGATTACCAGAAAAGGCACATTTTACACTAGTTAAACTATTACAGTATACAGTATAGCAATACAGCAATCTAATGCAATGGCACAGACAAGCAAATAAGTTGTTTAAATGTTGACTTTAATTTGTGACCTTCACCTTGAAGCTGGGAGATGAAAATATTATGTGACACTCTAGTGATGGTATAAATGTGTACAAAGTTTCATTAAATTACATTGAGCAGATCAGAAGTTATGGTCCAGACAAGCAAAATACTGGTTTTAAATTGACCTTATTTGTGACCTTGACCTTGGAACTGGGGTGATGAAAAGTGTGTGCAATGCTTCATCTAGTGATGATGAATATGTGTATGAAGTTTTGTTAAATGATCTAAAAGCAGATCAGAAGTAATAGCCCTGAAAAACTAAAGTTTGCTGATGTACTTACTGTACATACAGAGATTATACCAACATACTATGATGCATGTTCAATAATCCAGGAAGAACAATCTAACAAAGTAAAGTCAGGTCCTCTGGACGGATTAGTTGGCAGCTCAGAACACCACATACAGAACACCATGGACTTTGTGGATAAGGTGAGGGATGTCATCATGGAGACTGATGAAACAATGGTCTCTTTTGATGTCACATCACTCTTTACGTGCATTCCTGTTGATGAAGCAGTAGAGGTGGTCTGTTTAAGGTTAAAATCAGACACCACTCTGAGCAACAGGACCACACTTTCCACAGAACAACTGTGTCAACTCTTGAAACTGTGCCTGCAGTCAACCTACTTCACATATGGGGAGCAATATTATAGGCAGAAACATGGGTGTGCTATGGGGTCTCCAGTTTCTCCTATTGTTGCCAACCTGTACATGGAGGAGGTAGAAAAGAGAGCATTGACGTCCTTTTCAGGGAGACCACCAAGTCATTGGTTCAGGTATGTTGACGACACCTGGGTTAAAATTAAATCTCAGGAAGTCCAACATTTCACTGATCACATCAACTCTGTGGATAAATATATAGAAAAGAGGAATAAATGCGAGAAGATGTAAAAGAAGGCAGGTTGGCTTTCTTGGACTGTGAAGTCTCAGTTTCTGATAGAGGAAATTTGCAAACTGAGGTGTACCGCAAACCCACCCACACAAACCAGTACTGTATTTGCAGTTTGACTCCTATCACCCTCTGGAGCACAAGTTAGGAGTCATCAGGACTCTGTATCACAGAGCAGACAGCGTCCCCACTAACTCAGGAGCCAGACAGAAGGAGAAATCACACACAAAACAGGCTCTAGAGAAATGTGGATATCCTAACTGGGCCTTCCTGAAAGCAGAGAAGAAACCCAAACAGGACTCCAGCCAGCCATCAGGTGAAAAGAAGGAACCCAGACCCAGACCAGTGGCCATTCCATATGTTGCAGGGGTTTCAGAGACATTGAGACGTTTATTTTCTAAACACAACGTCCCAGTGGCTTTTAAACCTCAAAATACATTACGGCAAAAACTGGTTCATCCCAAAGATCCAGTCCCCCGGCAAAAACAGAGTAATATTGTGTATGCTGTTCAGTGTCAGGAGGGCTGTGATCAGTCTTATATCGGGGAAACTAAACAGCCACTGGCCAAAAGGATGGCCCAGCACAGAAGATCAACATCATCAGGTCAGGACTCTGCGGTCTACACTCATCTCCAGGCCAGCGGTCACTCTTTCAGGGATGATGTTTACATCCTTGATAGAGAGGAACGATGGTTTGAGAGAGTGAAGGAAGCAAACTGGTTGATCCACTATGAGAAGGTGCTGTTCATAAGACTGAGTTTGTTGCAGCTCCTCAGATGGAAGAAGTATTTTGTATAAAAGATGAAACATTTCAACAAGAATCTGTCCAGAGGACCTGATTACTTTGTTAGATAACAAAATATATTTGTTTTTTCAACAGGAGGCTTATTTTTATAATAATCTAAGTTGACAAAATGCAGACATTTGGATGTACAGTATAAACAACCAGTGCAGACACGTTCCTGTTTTTAGTTTTCTACATTTGCCTTATAATCTAACCGTTTTGCTACTTTGACATTTTTTAAAACTTGTTTAAAAAAATAAAATAAAAAATCTGTATGCCTCTCTTATGATTGTCTATTGTTGTCACTGTTGTCATCATTCTTTGTTGAAAACGGGTCTCTCTTGTAAATGAGTTCTCGAGGCTCAATGGGATTAACCTGTCTAAATAAAGGTTGGATGAATTGAGTGAAAACAACTGTAGTGGGTGTGAAGTTTGTGTAAATAATGAATTTGTTTGCAAACTGTTAACGGCTTAAATGTCAATAAATGTCACATTTTCAGTTGAACATTCAGTGGTTAAAATCCTCCTAAATCATAAAATTTCAACAGCGCTTGTGTAAATTCTGAATGCTGATTCAGTCTCGTAAAGTAAAAATTTCTGTGGCCTGTTTAAAATTCTAAATTAGGTTTTTACTATGAAAAATGTCTGGGTTATAGATTTGTTGTTGCTATTTTAGGGGTGGGGGTTGTGCAATATATTTAAGTGGGTAGGAGTTATACCGTGTAAACAAATGTAAGGTGGATTTTTTTTTTTCATGTCTGAGGCAGAGCTGAGTGATTGTGATGTGGACAAAATCATGACTTGGATTTTTATGTGGCAACCCAATTTTTATAAGGAAACTTTCTTACGCCTAGACACAGCCACACACCGAAATTAAGTCTGCACCTCACTTGTTTTTCAAGTTTTCCAGCTCATAAGAGAGACAAATGGTTTTTCCAATTCCATCATTTAATTCCACAATGGGGACAAAAAAATCGTTAAAGAAAAATAGTTAGAATACAAAAGTCTCTTGTTAAAAAAAATAACTACTGCTACTAAAAAACACACCATATAAAAACCAAATATGGTGAGATCGAAATTGACCAAAAACCAGGTAAGTATAGATGTATACTGTAGTTCTTTTGTATAAAATATCTATAAAAAAAAACTAAATTAAAACAAGATTTTGTAAACCAGTGAGAAATGTCACAAATGAAATAAGAACCAGTGATTGAGGAAAAGAAACGCAGCCCTTCCTGACACAAGCACAGATCACCGAGCGCCCTCTGTGTGGAGCAGAGAGCTGCTGTCTAGGGCACCCGGGGGAGCAGATGGTGGGGGTTAAGGGCCTTGCTCAAGGGTCCAGAGTGGGGCAAATGAGGGTGGAGGCAGGTGTGGGTGTTTCAACTTTCCCACCCACATTTTGATGTTGTTGGTACCAGGAGCTGAACTGGGGATCTTCCATTCACAGGCCTGCCTTCTCTAACCTCTGCGCCATCACTCCAGTAAAGTAGCTTTTTTTCTTTTTCATTTAAATGTAATACAGGTAGTCCTCAACTTACGATGGCCTCGAGTTATGACGTTTCACGGTTACGAGGCACCTCCCATAAAAAATTTTAAAATTTAAAAAATATATATATATTTTGAATTTTTTTATTTTGAAGCCGATTTACGCAGTTTCCGGTTTCCCGTTTTGCTAGCTGCGGAGGCTACAGCTTGCCCTGTACTCTCTAAAAAAGCTAAGTCTGGTCCTCTGGACATTCAAAAAACAAAACTTGTTGGAGCAAGCTGGACAGGCAGCAGCTGTGGAAAAGTAGCTGTTTTATGGACGGCGGTTTTACAACGTAAATGAATGGAGAATCCGGAGGAGGGAGGGAGAAACTGAGAAAAAGGCTTCACCAGCAGTCCAGAGTAGGAAATTAACTCTTTTGTCCCTTCATTATGGCTCTGAAATGTATGTTTTTTTTTTTTAAATAATTATTTACGGTACTGTGTTAGGATAGGCTAAGTGCTTGGTAAAATACAGTACTTTACGTATAAGGTGCAGTTTGGACGTATGTTTCGAGTTAAGTCAAAATTCGAGTTACGACGGAGCGTAGGAACAGAACTCCGTCGTAAGTCGGGGACTACCTGTATAGCCTTCCCGGACTAAAATAAATTCCAGAGTTTCAGATATTTCCAAAGTGAACATTAGATGTCACTAGTGCTCTCACTGTTTTCCTTTAATGTTGAAGTTTATAAGACAAGCTATGACAAAATACTGTACAATCTGCTCCACCTTTTCCTTGACATTTATTTCATGGCAAACATTTTAAAAACGTATCCATTTGAACCTTTAAGTTTTGAGAGCTCTTAAAACAATACAGTATATATTTTGAGCACTAATGTCACCGGGTTTCCATGCAACCATGATTGTGTCATAAAACACTGTACGCAAATTAGATTCTCAATAATTCTACCAAACTTGAGCACCCACCTGGGTGTATCCCAGGTGTGCTGGGTTATATGCAGAGAACTAGTTTTGTCATTGTATGGGAACATTCAATGATGACAACACATAGCACTTAGCGGTATTATTATTATTAAAACGAGTAGAACCTGAACATCAGATTCATACTAATACAGGTAGTCCCCGATTTACGAGCGCTCTGATCTACGAGCGTCCGGCTTTACGAGAGCTTCCAGGAACCAAACTACCGACTTGCGAGCTGCCGTTCCGATTTTACGAGAGAACAACATTAGAAAGCGTCGTTCCAAGATACGAGCGAAAATTCCAGAGTTACGAGAATTTACCGTTAGAAACCATTGTTCCGAATAACGAGATGAAAATTCCGTGTTTACGAGAAAACTCCGTTAGAAATCATTGCTCCAAATAACGAGATAAAAATTCCGTGTTTACGAGAAAACTCCGTTAGAAACCATTGTTCCGAATAACGAGATGAAAATTCCGTGTTTACGAGAAAACTCCGTTAGAAACCATTGTTCTGTTTTACGAGAACCGAGTGTTCGTGCCGACGGCTGAATGTCATGTTTCGAAGGGGAGTTTGGGGCAGGAGGTGGAATGTGGGGGGGCGGGGGAGGTGGAGTGGAGGGGGTTGGTTTCGGGGGGATGGGCGATGGTTGGTTTCGGGTTGGGGGATGGGCGATGGTTGGTTTCGGGTTGGGGGATGGGCGATTTAACCATGCACCTGCACTGGACTTGGACTGGACATGCACACTGCACAAGGCGGGCACGCTGTGGTGGGTGGGGTGGGGGGTGGGGTATGTTTCGCGTGACAAATGGAAAAGTACAACAGCGGAAGGTTACATAGGCACTACTTTACTGTACCCCCACCCCCAAAAATCAAAGGCGGAGTGATTTCATCAGGTACTACATAAGCGAACAGCGCGAAAGCAGCCGCGTGGGTCTACAGTTTGGCGATTTGAGAGACACAGTTACAGTACACATACAGATATTCATTAGCATTAGCATTAGCTTTGTTAGCATCTTCATTTGAAAGCATGTCTGCAAAGCGAGGAGCTTCTTCTGCTGGTGCGAGCGCTCCTAAAAAGCGTAAGGCCATCACGCTGGAGCAGAAGCTGGACATCATCCAACGAGCGGACAGGGGAGAGTCGACGTCCTCCATCTGCAAAGCTCTGAACCTGGTGAGTACAGTACCACCGTTAGCACGACTCGTAATGGCGGATCGTGAGCGCTTGTTAGCGAGTGTTTTACTGTACACGTGGCTGCGCAGATGAACACTCGTAATGGCGGATCGTGAGCGCTTGTTAGCGAGTGTTTTACTGTACACGTGGCTGCGCAGATGAACACTCGTAATGGCGGATCGTGAGCGCTTGTTAGCGAGTGTTTTACTGTACACGTGGCTGCGCAGATGAAGACACGTAATGGCGGAACATGAGCGCTTCTAGTCGCTGCGCAGATGAACACCGTACTGTAATAAGCACCGTAATAAGCATGCAGCGCACGGCAAGCGTCTGTTAGTTAATGACATTTTATTTTTTATTTTAGGTCAGTTCAACAGTCAGCACCATAAAGGCTGACCGCGAGCGCATTTTAGCTAGCGTGAGAGGAGCTGCCCCAATGAGGTCCACGATGATAACGAAGCAACGCACGGGTGTTATCACAGAGATTGAGCGTCTGATGGGTAAGAAAATTTATTTTTTTATTAACAGTACGTATTGCGTCTTTTAGATAGGAAATTATTTAAGAAATACCTGGACAGTATTTTTGATACTGTATGCACTGTACAGTTTCATTAATTTTTTTTTTTACCTGAGATGTTTGTTTACAGGTGTGCTTTGTTTACCTGAGATGTTTGTTTACAGGTGTGCTTTGTTTACCTGAGATGTTTGTTTACAGGTGTGCTTTGTTTACCTGAGATGTTTGTTTACAGGTGTGCTTTGTTTACCTGAGATGTTTGTTTACAGGTGTGCTTTGTTTACCTGAGATGTTTGTTTACAGGTGTGCTTTGTTTACCTGAGATGTTTGTTTACAGGTGTGCTTTGTTTACCTGAGATGTTTGTTTACAGGTGTGCTTTGTTTACCTGAGATGTTTAACACACGGTCACAAGACTTTTATTAATAATAATTTTTATGTTTCTGTAATGTTCAGTACAGTTCATGTTTTAACACACCTGTCTTTTCATGAACAACTTCTAGTCCTTTGGATAGAGGACTGCAACCAGAGGCATATTCCACTGAATCTGATGATGATGCAGGAGAAAGCCCTCAAAATTTACGAGGATATCAAAGCAGAGATGGGGGAGGGCGTGGAGGTGCCCGACTTCCATGCGTCACGGGGGTGGTTTAATCGGTTCCGACAAAGGGCTAATTTGCACAGCATAAAAATCCAAGGTAAGTGAAACATTTCAGCTGTGCTTTAATGTTTAACACGTGTAACATGTGGTTAATCTTGTCCTGTGTGTGTTTTTTTTCACCAGGAGAGGCAGCAGGTGGTGATGCGGCGGCAGCAGCCGCATTCCCAGAGAAACTAGCAGCCATTATAAGGGAGGGGGGATACACACCGCAGCAGGTGTTCAATGTTGATGAGACTGGTCTATTTTGGAAGAGGTTGCCCGACCGCACCTACATCAGCAGGGAGGAAAGAACAGCAGCGGGCCACAAAGTGGGGAAAGACAGGATCACGTTGCTGTTCGGAGCGAATGCTGCTGGTGACTGCAAGTTAAAGCCGCTGTTGGTAAACCATTATGAGAACCCCAGGGCCTTACACCGTATGAATAAGAACGAACTGCCGGTGTATTGGGCATTCAACCGTAAGGCCTGGGTTACCCAAGAGGTGTTCTCAAAATGGTTTACCAAACATTTCGTCAAGGACGTACAGTGCTACTGCAAACGACAGCGCATTCGCTTTAACATCCTGTTGTTGTTGGACAATGCACCGGGTCACCCCGCAAATCTGACTGACCTCAACCAAAATGTGAGGGTGGTGTACCTGCCACCCAATACCACCAGTCTCATCCAGCCAATGGACCAGGGGGTGATATCGACCTTCAAGGCCTACTACCTTCAGAGGGTCATCCGCAGTGCTTTGTTGGAAACAGACGACTCTCCAGAGTTCACGTTAAAGGACTTCTGGAAGAAGTACAACCTGCGCCATGCTCTCAGTCACATTGATGAGTCCTGGCATCAGGTGAGGGAGAGCACACTTAACGGTGTGTGGAAAAAGCTCTGTCCACAGTTTTTTGATCCCTCACTTGAGCCCGTGGACTCAATCAGCAGTGTGATTGAGAGTGTGGTGGAGATGAGTAGGAGGATGGAATTGGAGATTGAGGCTGAAGATGTTCGGGAGTTGCTGGCTGAAGAAGGCGAGGAGCTTACGACTGCGGACCTGCAACAGCTGGAAAGGCAGCCGGTAGAGGAGGAGCAGCAAGAAGAAAGGCCAACCGCTCCGGCCAAGGTCTTCACGAGGCAGGCCTTGGCCAAGATCTTTAAGGAGCAGCAGCACGTCTTGGACCAGTTGGAGGCACTGGACGAGGATGGGGAGAGGTTCGCCAGGGCCTCCCGAGCTGTCCGTGACGGTCTGGCTTGTTACCGGCAGATCCTAGAGGAAAAAAAACAGGAGGCCGCGCAGAGCAGCATGCTGCAGTTCATTACGAGGGGCACTGCAGCCACGGGCACTGCAGCCACGGGCACTGCAGCCACGGGCACTGCAGCCACGGGCACTGCAGCCACGGGCACTGCAGCGACTCTAGGATCTGCTGGAGCAGCAGAAGCAGCAGAGGAAATGCCATCCACCTCTGCTGCTGCACAGCCATCCACCTCTGCTGCTGCAAGCCAGCCGTCAATGGACATCTCCATCTCCAGCTCCAGCTCCAGATCCAGCTCCAGATCCAGCTCACCCTCTCCCCAGTAAACATCCCTCCGTCCTTCCCCTGCACCTGTCCCCAAAGGTAAAGAAATGTTGCATTTATATTTTGATTTTCTGTTTTATTTTATGTTACTTCATCTGTTAACCCACCTGTCTCTGTTCATGTCCACAGACGTCTGCTGCTCCTGCTCCTCCTCCTCCTCCTCCTCTCCACTCCAGTCATTCAGCCAGCCAGCCTCTGCACCCCTCCACAAAGGTAATGAAAACTTGCTTTTACTTTTTGATTTTGTGTTTTGTTTTTATGTTACTTAATCTGTTAACCCACCTGTCTGTGTTCATGTCCACAGACGTCTCCTCCTCTCCAGCCAGCCTCTGCAACACCTACCTTCACTGACCTCCTGCTCATCTCCCACTAACCTGCACAGCTTCATCATCCAGGTACCGTACAGTACATAATGAAATGTGAATTTAATTTTGCTTTTCTGTTTAGTTTCATGCTACATTTCATCATCCACCTGTGTCTTGTCATGTCCACAGCATCCCTCCAAAGCATTGTGGAAAGGCCGCCCCCTGGTCCAAACATCAGCACACAAACATCACAGTAAGGACAAGTTGTTTTTGGATGTGTTTAATTTATCTGTAAGCACAACACCTTGCTGTCTGTGTGGTTTCATATGTTTCATTACAGTACAGTACATAATGTTAACTTACAAATTTCTGTTTTCTAACAGTGACACCTGCTGCGTTCCCTCCTCTCCTGGGTGTACTGGCATCACACTGACTGAGGGATTAACCCTCCTGGGTGTACTGGCATCACACTGACTGAGGGATTAACCCTCCTGGGTGTACTGGCATCACACTGACTGAGGGATTAACCCTCCTGGGTGTACTGGCATCACACTGACTGAGGGATTAACCCTCCTGGGTGTACTGGCATCACACTGACTGAGGGGATTAACCCTCCTGGATGCAATGAAATCACACTGACTGAGGGGATGCTCCATGCCTCCTCCATGCCTCCTCCATGCCTCCTCCATGCCTCCTCCATGCCTCCTCCATGCCTCCTCCACCTGGACGCCTGTCTGACCACAGTCTGAACACCCGTGCGCTGCCTCCTCTCCTCCACATGAACGTGAGGCCTTTTCACAACTTGTGCATGTGTGTGTGTGTGGGGGGTGTCATCTCTCTGTGTGTAATGTTCACTTCAACATGTGTGTTGTTTGTGTTCACAGACAGACCAGCTCTCCTGCCTCCAGTGGCATCACTGACCCATGTCAGACACCTGGACGCCTGTCTGACCACAGTCTGAACACCCGTGCGCTGCCTCCTCTCCTCCACATGAACGTGAGGCCTTTTCACAACTTGTGCATGTGTGTGTGTGTGGGGGGTGTCATCTCTCTGTGTGTAATGTTCACTTCAACATGTGTGTTGTTTGTGTTCACAGACAGACCAGCTCTCCTGCCTCCAGTGGCATCACTGACCCATGTCAGACACCTGGACGCCTGTCTGACCACAGTCTGAACACCCGTGCGCTGCCTCCTCTCCTCCACATGAACGTGAGGCCTTTTCACAACTTGTGCATGTGTGTGTGTGTGGGGGGTGTCATCTCTCTGTGTGTAATGTTCACTTCAACATGTGTGTTGTTTGTGTTCACAGACAGACCAGCTCTCCTGCCTCCAGTGGCATCACTGACCCATGTCAGACACCTGGACGCCTGTCTGACCACAGTCTGAACACCCGTGCGCTGCCTCCTCTCCTCCACATGAACGTGAGGCCTTTTCACAACTTGTGCATGTGTGTGTGTGTGGGGGGTGTCATCTCTCTGTGTGTAATGTTCACTTCAACATGTGTGTTGTTTGTGTTCACAGACAGACCAGCTCTCCTGCCTCCAGTGGCATCACTGACCCATGTCAGACACCTGGACGCCTGCATACCTTCTGCATCCTCGCATCAGGACCAAACACTTGAACTGAACTCACATCCCTCTGAATGATGCTGCTTGTTCCTGCATCATCCTGCATCCTCCAGCATCCTCCATCACATCAGGACCAAACACTTGAACTGAACTCACATCTTACCTCTGAATGATGCTGCTTGTTCCTGCATCATCCTGCATCCTCCAGCATCCTCCATCACATCAGGACCAAACACTTGAACTGAACTCACATCTTACCTCTGAATGATGCTGCTTGTTCCTGCATCATCCTGCATCCTCCAGCATCCTCCATCACATCAGGACCTCACACCTGCCCTGAACTCATATCTTACGTCGGCTTCTCTGAACTCACATGTTCACATTGATGGTTGCACTGCTGCATAAGCAGTCCCATCTGATCCAGGTTTGAACAGCAACTTTTGACAACCAAAGAAACTACTAGGGCTGTGCGATATGACGATATATATCGTGGGGACGATAGAAACGTGTCTATCGTGCTACTTTCCTTCTATCGTCTCTATCGTGATAAATAAGAATAAAAAAATAACGGTCGCAAAGAAGCTTCATATTGTGGTTTTGCGAGATGACGGCGCTGCTTTATGTTTGACGCACGCGCGGGTTAGCGACACATGCTTTACGTTGTTAAACTCGAGTTCAACAGAGACGCAGCCGGCATGAAGCCGGTGTCACCAGATATCTATGGGTGTCACAACATGGAGAAACAGCTGCGCAGGCAGCCCAAGAAGAAGAACTTTTACCAAAAAGAGGGGAAGCTCACCTTGTTAGCTTCCATTATTTAGCTCCGCTGAAACTCGGAGACAAAATGGGTCCAGAGGACACGAAGTTCAACCGAGTCCGAACTCGGGTCCAGTTAACCAATACAAAACAGACCAGAGACACAACAGAACCGGAATCAAACGCAACATGTTCTCTTTTCTGTTTCTTTGCCTTGTTTACTCCAGATTCCAGTCAGAGCGGATTTCTTCTTCGTGGGTTTTATTAGCAGCCGTTGTTTTACCGCCACCTGCAGGAAAAATTTGGACCAAAGTAGGTCCAAAGTTGGACCAAAGTTTCTACTTTGGTCCAAATTTCCTTGTTCTTTTTGTTCACATTCTTATAATTGTAACTGTATCTGTAGTAAAATAAAATAAAATAAAAACTTTGGTCCAAATTTTTCCTGTACACACACACACATCGTGTTGTATATATACAACACGATGTGTATGTGTGTACAGGAAAAATTTGGTCCAAAGTTTTTTTTTTTATATCGTGATATATATCGTTATCGTGATATAAAAAAGTCCATATCGTGATATATGATTTTTTCCATATCGCCCAGCCCTAGAGACTACCTTCACTTCAATCAAAGTAAGGGAACTTTCTTTTTTATGCTGTTTCTGTGCTGGCTGGTTCTACCTTTCTAAAGTTCATGGAGTGGACACTACAGTATGGCACTGTTGTTTTTTTAAACATGATGCTTGCTACAGTACATCTTTCTGGAGGATGTCACTTGTTTCTGATGTTTGTTTGCAACATGATGCTGATGGATGTCATGTGTTCATGATGGGTGTGACTTGATTCTGATGGATTTGGCTTGTTCATGGTGGGTGTGAGTTGTTCCAGATGCATTTCACCGGTTTCTGATGGATGTGACACATGGTGTCACATGATGTCATATGGGTGTGACTTGGTTACAGTATTCAATGAAAGTACAGTACAGTACTGTACAGTACTGTACAGTACTGTACTGTACAGTACAGTAGTGCTGGGCAGAAAAGCACGTTTGTACAGTAAAAACTGTACAGGTATGTGTTTATAGATGAATGTGTGGTGTAATGTGCTAGCTAACTGGTTGTAAATAAAGTGTTGTGCATGTTTAAGGATCAGTATGTACGCTTCTTCAGTGTCATGTTGATAAACGGGTGCTTGGCGTCTCGTTAGCGCCCTTTTTCCGATTTGCGAGCGATGTTCCGGTTTAACGAGAGCCACGTGGGTTTGTTCTAATTTTGCGAGCGATGTTCCGGTTTTACGAGAGCCGCGTGGTTTGTTCCAATTTGCGAGCGATGTTCCGGTTTTACGAGAGCCACGTGTTTTGTGCCAACTTGCGAGCGATGTTCCGGCTTTACGAGAGCCACGTGTTTTGTTCCGATTTGCGAGCGATGTTCCGGTTTAACGAGAGCCGCGTGCGGCCGTTCCAAGTTACAAATTTTCGCTTTACGAGCGCCTCGTTGTAACGGAACTCGCTCGTAAATCGGGGACTACCTGTACAGTACTAACTACATGAATTGCATTTCCTGTGAAAATGCAGTGTGAATGCTTTCTGCTGAAGAACTTGCTGAAAAACAGCTGAAATTGACTTAAAAAACATGCTGAAATGTAGCTGAAATGGAAGAACAAGCCTACTTAAGAAGAAAGCAGAAAGAACACACATTTGCTGAATTGAGTTTACATAAGCAAAAGTGAGCACAAAATGAGGAAATTAGCAACAAAAATTTTTTTTTAAATGAGCAAAAACAGCTGAAATGTGCTGAAAGTAGCTAAAAAAAGGTTTAGATTTGCACAAGGAAGCTGAAAGAAGCTGAAGCAGAACAAAATGTGAAAGGAGCAGTAAAAGATTGTAAACATAGCTAAAGATTTGAAGGCTGTAAAATTAGCTCAATTAATTTCCTATGAGGAAAATGACAGACTAAATATTTCAAATAGCTAAAGATGAACCAATACCAAAAGTCACAGCAGGATTGTCCTGAAAGAGCTGAACGTTTTGATTTATGATTTGTTGAAACAGCTTAAAAACTGCAGGAAAAGAAATATGCTGAAAAATGTCTGGAAGAAAAATGGATCAAAACAGTGTGAATGCTTCATAAGTGTTCACACTATTAATGTTGCAAGTAGAGTTTTCATAACAGGATCAGACCATACAAACAGTTAAAACATTGGCCTGCAGCTGATTTAATTTAAAGTTCTATTAGAACTGAAGGGATTAATGTGTCGCTGAACATCTTTGTTTTTGCATGAACTAAAATCAGAATCGACACAGATAAAAGGAATATCCAAACCTTCAGATGAAGCTTACTGTTCTCCTGCTGAGTCTCAGGAATCCAGACAGGAATGTCCTCATCACTCGTTTTATGAGGAGGGTTAAAAAAATAAGCTGCAGAGTTATGAGTCTGAGAACTTTGAATCTGTGGCGTAATTGTATTTACCAGAGTTCAGCAGTGGATAAACAGGGTTTTTGGTACACAGCTGTTTTCCTTCTTATCAGAAGAGGCTGCTGCAGCATCAGCAGAACTCATTTGGGTTTTATGTGATTACTGAAACTTCTTAATGAGAAACAAAACATTTTAACATATTTATGAGTCAAACAAAATACAATTTTGATAAACTAGAAGTTTTAATAATTGACTCGATGACGGTCTCTCCTCAGTACAAAAACCTGAATTTGAAGAACCAGAATCTTCAGTCTGATGAAACCAAAACTAACTTACTGCTACTAGTCAAAGTCAAAGTCAAAGTCAACTTTATTGTCAGATCTGCAATATGTACAGTGCAGGACATACACAGGACCGAAATTGCGTTTCTCTCAGTCCCTCGGTGCAACAGTAAACATCTAAACATTGAAACACTGAAACATATAATAATAGACATAAGCATAAAAATAGTAAAACTAACACTGTCCTGTGTGTTTTTTTTTTTTTTTTTTTTTGCATAGTGGTATAAAAAAAGAGTATAAAAAGTATAACTAAAATAAACTAAAGGTTTCTAGCATTGACATTTGCAAAGTGGCAAAGCAGCGAATGAGTCAATGTACACAGTATATGTATGAGGTAGTAGTTGATGTTGTTGTAGAGGCAAAAAGTGGCATATGCAGTAAGGCACATTGGGCATCCCTAAATAAGACCGTTCAGAGCACACTGTATATGTACCAGCAGTGGTGTAGATATTAAAGTAGTGTAAATAAATGTAAACAGTAGTAATTACATGTAAGCAGTAGTAATAAAAGTAAACAGTATTAATAAATGTAAACAGAGAATGTAAACAGTATTATGATTATAGGCAGTGATGTAATACAGACATTAGTGCAATTATGAGAAGTAGTGCAAACTGTATGAGCACATGACCGAGAGTTTAGTGAAAACCCGTTTGGTGACACAGAGTCTAGTGTTAAAAACTTTGTGTTGAGTGATAATATGTGAGAAAGTTTTAGTGTTAAGGCAGTTCAAATGGGAGGGGAGGCAGAGCAGGCAGAGTGTTTAGCATTCTGACTGCCTGATGAACAGAGCTGTCTCTCAGTCTGCTGGTTCGAGCCTGGAGACTCCTCAGTCTCCTCCCTGATGGCAGCAGTCTGAAGCAGCTGTGTAGTGGGTGTGTGGGATCACCTGCCATGCGGTGGGCTTTCCGAGTGAGGCGTTTGCTGTGTAAGTCCTGCAGTGAGGGCAAGGAGGTGCCCACGATCTTCTCAGCTGCTCTCACAATGCGCTGGAGGCTCTTGCGGCAGGATGCAGTACATGCACCAAACCACACAGTGATGCAGCTGGTCAGGACACTTTCTATGGCACCTCTGTAGAAGGTGCTCATGATGGGGGTTGAAGCTCCAGCCCTTTTCAGCTTGCGGAGAAAGTAGAGACGCTGGTGAGCCTTCTTTGCCAGTGCTGCAGTGTTCCTGCTCCAGGACAGGTCCTTTGAGACGTGCACTCCCAGGAACTTGGTGCTGTCTACTCTCTCCACTGCGGTGCTGTGTACATACATACTATGTGTACGTACATACTATGTACTCTTCTTCAATTAAGTGGCTGAAAATGGTACTGTTCAATTTTTTTCAGTCAGAATGAATGAAAACGGTCATATCTCAGTCAAAAAATGGTTTATAAATATGGGGAAAAATCCATAAATAATAATAATAATAATGAATTCAATTTATAACGCACTTTTCATTAGTGAAAATCTCAAAGCGCTACACACATTGAATGCTACACACATTCATACACCGGTAGCGGCAGACTACCATGCAAGGTGCTTTCCAGTCCTACTGGGAGCAACTCGGGGTTAAGTGTCTTGCCCAAGGACACAACGACACATGGTGTGGGGAACCGGGATTCGAACCGCCAACCTTCCGATCGGAGGACGACTGCCATTACCACTACGCCATGGCCGCCCATAGCTAAATACGTCGCTTCGGCCTATAAGTTGTAGGGCATGCAATTTATGCAAAAAAAACCTGCAACTTATAGGCTGAAAAATACGGAAATCAGTCATCACCTATCACGACTATCACCCCGATAGTCGCAAAATGCTTTGAGAAACTGGTCATGACCCACATCAAAACATCCATCAACATCAACGTGGACCTCATCAGTATGCATACCGCGAGAACTGATCAACAGAGGATGCCATCTCCTCTGTGGTCCACACTGCTCTCACCCACCTGGATCAGAAGGACTCATACGTGCGTATGCTCTTTGTGGACTTCACATCTGCCTTCAACACCATGATCCCCCAAAACCTGATGGACAAACTATCCACACTTGGACTAAGCCCCTCCATTTGTAACTGGGTCTTAGACTTCTTAAACAGACCACAGTCAGTGAGGATCCATAACTTCTCCTCCTCCACCATAACCCTCAGCACTGGCTCTCCTCAAGGATGTGTGTTGAGCCCTCTTCTGTTCACTCTGCTTACATATGATTGTGCAACCACCCATCCAGGCTGTCATATTGTAAAGTTTGCAGATGATACAGCTGTAGTGGGGTGGAGGTGGAACACCTGGAGAGCTGGTGCAAGGAGAATAACCTTCAAATGAATGTGAAGAAGACAAAGGAGATGATTGTGGACTTCAGAAGGAACAAACACACCACACCCCACTGAACATAAGAGGATCTGCGGTGGAAGTGGTCTCCAGCTACAAGTACCTGGGTGTACACATGAATGATAACCTCAGCTGGAGCAACAACACCACCAGCCTGATCAAGAAAGGTCATCAGAGACTCTACTTCCTCAGACGGCTGAGACGAGCTGGTCTGAGCAGCCCAGTCCTCACCTCCTTCTACAGGTGTGCAGTGGAGAGCATCCTGTGCTCCAGCATCAACGTGTGGCATGGAGGCTGCACAGCTGCAGAAAGAAAAGCTCTGCAGAGAGTGGTGAAGGCTGCACAGAAGATGTTGGAGTCAGTCTCCCCACCATCACAGACATCTACACCTCCAGATGCAGGAAGAGAGCCACCTGCATCATGAAAGACCCCACTCACCCAGCACACACACTCTTTGCCCCACTCCCCTCAGGACGGAGGTTGAGGAGCATCAAGTGTAGAACCACTAGACTGAGGAACAGCTTCTACCCTGAGGCTGTTAGACTCATGAATAAATAATAAGAATAATCACTGAAAAATATCACATCATGCTGATGCTGATCTGTTTTCTTGTTGCTGTGTTCATTTGTGACCATCTGCTCATAAAGACTCATGTTCGTGCTGCTGTTTATAATTATGTTTTTCTATTACATTAGTGCTTAGTGTACCGGTAGTTCTAGTTGATGTTTTTCTTAGTTATATCCTAGATGGTATTACTGTTTTTCTCTTACATTTTGTTGTTGAATGTAACTGGGACCCTGTGTACATAATCTCATTTCATCACATGTACCACATGCGGTGCAAATGACAATAAAGATTCTCTGACTCTGAAAACCTTCAGGAACATGAGCACATATTCACTGCAATGTAGAGCAAATGAAATGCATACATAATGGCATTGACTTATTTTTTTAAAAACATCCTTATGATATGAAACCTGCAGATCTGTGCAGTTAAAAAATATAAATACATTGAAGACTTTGTATTGGTCCAAACCTAATCTAAAATGAACTGAATCATTTTAAGGGGGGAAAGTATGGACTAAATGTTACTGAATATCTCTGCAGAGACCTGAAAATGGCTCCACCAAGGGTCCCCATCCAACCAGCTTGAGAAGTGTGCACATTAAAGTTAAGCTGTAAACTGTCCGTTATAACTATTTTTATTCACTGCATATGCTTAAATGTTTTATTATAATATTTCAAGTTGATTCGAATTACATTCTGGATTAGTTATAAAAACAACACTCATCTGGATCACAGGCTGGTTTGGTAGTTTACTTTTATACACGTCATGTCCAGAAATAGGAATACATTTCTTGGATTTCCTAGATGCAATTCTGTTCAATTCAGTTTATTTATACTGTATAGCGCCAAATCACAACTAAGCTGTCTCGGCACTTTATAGGAACATTCACATACATAGAAAAGCCAATTAGTAAAGTCCTCTATCTAAGGAATATAGATGACAGCAGCTCAGAGAGAGGCTGCAGCACTGACAAACTTTATAAAACTAAACATGATGACGATGACATGGCAAAACAACCAGAGAGAGAAAATAAAGAGATAGTTTTAACAGATAATTAAATACAGAGTTAAATGGGTCCAGAATGTTTGAGTTTCTGAAGCGTGCAGGACTGAAGTAAACTGCAGAGTCAGCTCTTGGGCTGTTTTGGTTCTCCTTCCTGCCCTCCTACCAGGTTCAATATGTTGCTGCGTTCAGGTAACAGACCTTCTGTCAGATCTCCACAGGAGCGCAGCTTTAGACGTCCAAAACACTTTCCATTTAGAAATCATCCTTTAGCTTTAGAGGTTTCAGATCTTCTCAGTAAAAACATTCATCCAGCAGAGCTGAGAGCTGCAGAAAAGCAGCAGGAGGTGTTTCTGTTCTGCAGGGGTGTTTCTACAAAAACAGATACACATTTCATATTCTAGATCCAAATATTCATCTCTAAAATCACAAGTTTCAGATTTCTGGGTCTATTTAGGGCATAGAAGGTGTGAAATCTGAAAGAAACTGAGGAAATGCAGGTTTTAGGTCACCTGTCAGGCTGCACATGCTCCAACAACGTGACTGTCAGAAGTTTCCCAGAAACTTCATGTGTGAGGAGGAGGCGAGCAGAAAGAATCAGCTGCTCGTTACTACGATATTCTTCCTCTTCACTTCGTCGTGTCACATGTCAGAACCTCTGACTATTCAGACCGTCAGATGCTTCTCTGGGTTGTCGCCTCCATTCAGATCAGCTGAGGTTTCGTTTAATCACGCTGGTCCAACAAGAGCAGAAGGACCGTCTGGCTGCCCGAGGAGCTGCAAGGGTCCGGTCTGAAGGTTCCTGACAGTAACGGGTGCAGACGAGTCATGTGAAGGTGTGTGTTCACAGTCTGACAGATTCCTAAGGCTTCAGTTAAATCCAGCTGAGCAGGAAATACGGTACTTTGATCTAAATATGGCATGACTGGATCGAAACCTTGTGTTTTAAAGACAACAAAAATATGATTCTTATACATGTGACACGACACCTCTGTGAAAATACCTTTCGAAAAGTTTCACACCCAAACATCAAACTAATCAAATATTTATGGGCCTACAATTTGTCTTAAATATGATGCAGTTAGAAGCAAAACACACAACATTGACATAAAGCACATTACTGGAGGAGCAGCACTCCATAAAGGAACAGGGAGATCTAATGAAACAACTGTTCCTCACATCGTTGAAGACAAATAATTATTCAATAACTGATCAAATGCTGTCTGATATTCACCTCAAAGGAGTCAAACTAAAATAATCAACACAGTCTGTTGACCTGGTACAGAATAAAATATACAGTATACTGTATATTTGTCATTTTAAGATACAGAAGATAATTTTATAACTTGGAGTTCAAAAACTCAAATGTTTTATTCTGAGTTTGGGTAAATATTTCTAATAATTTTAACGGATTCTGATTCTTTTTATTTGATCTTTTTATATAATGGCAGAAAACAGAAATTGACTCCTCAATAATCTGACAATAAAAGGCAGCTTAGATGAAATTTTTGTTTAAACTGAACTGAATAAAACATAAAACATTTTTATTACTGCCAGCTGCAGACAATAAAGTTATGTCTGTGTGTCATTTGTTTGCCTGTAAGCAAAATATCTCAAACGACTGCATAGATTTTTAAATAAACTTTCTGAAAAAACAAAAATATCGTAGGATGTACTTGTACATTTACAACTGATTGATGTTTGCAGTCAAACTAATAAAGATGGCCGCCACGGCTACCTGACCTTATCAAACACAAAACTGGCCATGATGTCAGATTTGTCTGATGATGAGCTAAAACCTGACGTGGTAGTAGCTGAGCCTTTCACAACACGATAGCTAAAAAATAACAGACAGTATAGATCTTGCCAAATCATGCAAGACATAAATAATCTGATTTTTAAGAGGTTGTATTAGCCGTAACTTTTTTCCACTTAGAAAGATTGTCTTTGTTTAAAATGTTCATATGGAACGTGGCAGCAGTATGGACTTCTTAAAGAAATGCTACATCTTTAATTGCATCTATTTATTCAGCTTTTACCACCAGGGACAGAAAATAAAACTGTAATCCAACAGTTAAAACGACATCCTTAGTTAAACTTTAAATGTAACTACAGTAGAGAAATTACATTTCCTGCGAAAATGCAGTGTGAATGCTTATTGCTGAAGAACTTAATGAAAAACAGCTGAAATTTGCTAAAATTGAAGAACAAGTCTCAGTTAGCAGAAGAAAACAGAAAGAACACATATTTGCTGGATTTGGTTTAAATAGGCAGAAATGAGCACAAAAATTAGTAAATTAGCTAAAAAAGCTGAAATTAGCCAGAAATACTTGAAGTACCGTATTTTTCGGATTATAGGTCGCACCGGAATATAGGTCGCCGTGTCCAATTATTGCCAAAATTTTGGAAAAATCCATAAATAGGTCACACGAACTATGTATTCAAGTATAGGTCGCACCTATATCACCACCAACGTAACGCGTCATCCACCGCTGACGCGCCGCATGACCGCTGAGTCAACCCGGCAATATGGACCGAGTGTTTAGCTCTGCTGCTAATGTCTGCCAGAAGCTAACAGAAGCTAAACACGAGACGAGTCAGTCTCTGAAAACACGAATAAAAAATTGAATCTCATGTCAAATGTTTTCTCCAGGACATTTAAGTACATTGGAGCCTTATAATTACTCTGTAAGCAGAAATAAATATACACCGAGTGGTTTTGAAGCTATTTATAAGCAAACAGAAGTAAAACCAGAAGCTACCAGAAGCTAACACGAGACGAGTCCGTCTCTGAAAACACGAATAAAAAATCGAATCTCATGTCAAATGATTCATCCAGGACATAGTTAAGTACATTGGAGCCTTATAATTACTCTGTAAGCAGAAATAAATATACACCGAGTGGTTTTGAAGCTATTTATAACGTAAAACGAAGGCTAACACGAGACGAGTCCGCCTCTGACACGAATAAAAAATCGAATTTTATGTCAAATGATTCATCCAACCATAGTTACGTACATTAAAGCCTTATAATTACACTCTGTAAGCAGAAAAAATATAAACCGATTGGTTTCGAAGCTATTTATAACAAACAGAAATACAACCACAAGCTAAAAGAAGCTATGCTAATAAAATATCGTTTTTTTATCTCAAACATCTAATAAAGGTACTCACTTGTAAACGTCCACACTGTGATTATATTCTGTAAGTTTCAGAAAAATCCGCTGAGTGGTTCTTGACTTATCTTGCAAACAAACAGCAAACAAACAGAGCTAACAGGAGCTACATCCAGACCAGGAGGCCGACAGAGTCAGTCCGAGCAGAGGAGCTTTTTTTCGGACACATGAGCTGGAAATGGTCTTCTTCTTCTTCTTCTTGGGTCGGTGTACTCCTCTGGAAGTGGTACTGCATTGCGCCCTAGCGGCCAAAAGTGGTACTGCACCATTTTCTGCCAAAGTGAAAAAGGCTCATATCTGAGTCAAAAATTGGTCTAAAAATATGGAAAAAAAATCCATAAATAGGTTGCACTGGTGTATAGGTCGCAGGCCTTGAAAAAACCATAAAAAGGTGCGACCTATAGTCCGAAAAATACGGTAGCTGAAAAGGCAGAAAGAAGCTTAAAATACCTGAAGGAAGTTGAGAGAGCACAGCTGTGCCCAATTAGGCTGAAATAAGCAGAAATGAGCACAAAAAAAGCAGAAATTATCTGGAAAAATCAAAAATAGCTAAAAACAGCTACAGGTAAATAGTAGCTAAACAAGCAGAAAGAAGCTTAAATTACCAGATGGAAGTGGAGAGAACATATTTTTGCTGAATTAGGCTGAAAAAAGTTTAAATTACTCCAAAAAGTGTGGAATTATCTGAGAAAGCTAAAAGTAGCATTGAACAGCTAAATAGTAGCTGAAATAGCAGAAATAGCTGGAATTTGCTGAAAGAAGCTGAAAGAAGCAAAACAAGCGGAAATTAACAAAGAAGTTAGAAGAAGCACAAAAATGTTGTACGGTAGTTTGAAATAAATTGAAAAAAGCACAACACAGCTGAAATTAGCTGAAAGTACATGAAATTTTTTTAAATTTACACAAGGAAGCTGAAAGAAGCTGAAGCAGAACAAAATGTGAAAGGTTGTAAACAGATTTAAATATTTGAAGGATGTAAAATGAGCTCAATTAATTTTCTATGAGAGAAAAGTGGCAGAAAAGGCCAAATAAAGAGCTAAAGTTGCACCAATTCCAAGTCATAGCAGGAGTGTACTGTAAGAGCTGAACGTTTTGATATGATTTGTTGAAATAGCACAAAAACTGTGGAATGCGAAAGAAGACGCTGAAAAATGTCTGGAAGAAAAATGGATCACAACAGTGTAAATGCTTCATAAACATTCACACTGTTAGTACTTTTGAGCTTCATTCTTTATATCTTTTAGAGGCACCAAAACAAAAACAGCTGCTTTAATTTAGGAATATTTCTTTCTACTTACTCATTTTGAAAACATTTTTTGTGTGATTTATTTTTACTGTGGCTATAGTGCCATCGACCCAACCCTCAAACATGTCATTGTGTACGCTAACAGTGGACCCCAAAGTTGGCATCAGAAACCCACTAAAGTCCATGAAGCACCAAGTGGGGGTCGTAAGAAATCTAACTTTACAAATCATTACTAATAGCATACTTTAACAAATACAAAAAGATAAAAACAGTTACCATAAATGGATAAATAAACAACAACTTTAAATGTTGTGTCAGTTGACTGTCTGTGTACTTCAACCAGAAACAGTCGGGGCCACGAGTTTCTGCAACTTTTAGTTTGCGAGTTAAAAGCTAAAATGTTAAAAAGGAAAACCAATGTTTTACTTTGGAAAAATCAATGATTATGCGTAAGCTAAGATAGAACTTAATTGATCCCGCAGGAAATTGTTGTGCCAGAGTTTCAGTACAAAGAAACATACACACAGGGTAAAGGGTATTAAGAAAGACAAATATTCAACCAGCAACTTGTTGGTTTTACCTCTGTTGAGGAGGTCCCAATGTCGGGGGGTCAAACATCCCTTTCTATAGGATAATTCAAAGCATGACTCATATACGGTACTGTAGAAAATCTTCACGTGACTAAATTATCTTAACTTTAAATATTTTTTCTATTTGAATGGAGCTGACAACAGTTTGTATTGTCTGAAACCTTTTATTATGTTTTGTGTACCGTATTTTCCGCCTGATAAGTCTCACCTCTCTATAAGTCGCTTTGTCCAATTGGCAATAAATTGGAAAAATCCATAAACATGTTGCACCTTTATTTAAGTCGCATCTATTATGCGTCACCGCTACACCACGCATCAGCGCGTCATTTGCCCTGCTGAAAATGGCGGCCACAGGAGCAAGCGCGCACGGAAGGACTTTACAAGATTAACACGGTAAAAACAATTATTTGTTTGCTGAAAATATAGCAAAGATGTGTCTTAGCTGTAACTTTTCCTTAATAAATGAACGCAATTGTCAAATCAGCTGGATTTTAAAATAGTTTCGCTACGAGCACCCGCCCGGGTGGGACCGCAGCATTTTCTTTAAAATTTAACAAAATAAACGCTTAAAAAATATATTTCTTAGCTGACATTATAGCAAAAGTGTTTCTGAGCTTAACCGTTCCTTAATAAATTCACGAAATGGTCAAATCAGCTGGATTTAAATTGTTTTGCTTCGATGTCTTCCAAACCGGCGCGTGCGCTGCGAAAATTAATTATAAATAAATCGAATTTTAGCTCAAATGTCTCATACAGCTAAAAGTTTTTAAATTACCATCAAGTGATTACTTTCTGTAAGTTTGATAAAAATCTGTTCTGTAGTTTATGAGCTATTTAGATAAATAGTACCCGGAAAAACAACGAGCTAACAGCTGCACATTTACAAAGCTAAAACGTTGAATTTTATCTCAAATGTCTCATACAGGTAACAGTTTGTAAAAGTCCATGTTGTGATTACTTTCTTTAAGTTTGATAAAAATCTGTCCTGTAGTTCATGAGTTATTTACCGTAGATAAATAGTACCCGTTGCTAACAAACACTCAGCTAACAGTAGTTACCTCCAGAGCAGGAGGCCGGGCTGCGACAGAGTGTGTCCGACCAGAGGAGGCTGCCGTCGGACACATGAGGTGGGAACGGTCGGTGTACCCTAGCGGACAAAAGTGGTACTGCACCATTTTTTGCCAAAATGAAAAACGGTCATATCTGAGCCAAAAATTGGTCTAAAAATATGGGAAAAAATTCCTAAACACTCTCACCTCTCTATTAGTCGCAGGGCATGCAAATTAGGCAAAAAGGTGTGACTTATAGAATGGAAAATACGGTCCACAACCTCAGCAAATTGTTAGAAAGCATAAATTTATGATTAACCTTACAGCAGGCCACTAACAGCCAAGACCAAAAAAATACAAAAAATTAAATTAAAAAAAACTCCTGACAATCCTTTAATAAAGCTTTTCAGTTTTGTTGTCGTCTGGTTTAGACCAAGACTGGGTCTGACATCAGGCTGTGGTTTGGACTGGGTTTTCATCTACAGACATTCAGAGTTTTCAGTGAGTTCAAACAAAAAACCGAAGGTTTTCCAGATTCACTTTGAGTCTGACGTCTCCCAGGTGTGAGGCAGCTGATCCAGGATCTGCTGAGTCTAAAGCTCCACTTAAACAGAGTAATGAGTGTTTGAGGGTTCCTGCCCCACCCGGGTTAATGAGTCAGCCTCTGTAATTACATCCCTCAGCTGGTTTTGTCGCTGACTGCAGGTGGAGGCAGACGATCCTCCACCCCTTCATCACTGATGACTCACTAACTGGAGTAACAAGCAGTCTGGGAGGAGGCGTAAAGGATCATTACAGGCTCGCTCTGCTTGTTGTGAGGGGGAGTGGCTCATGTTGGACTCATGTTATTGATGGAAACTTGAGCGGCTGCAGGAACATTCAGTCCAACAAACACAAGTCACTCATGCAATGTTGAATAAGGATTAAAAAACAATGTTCATATACAAACTAAATACTAAAAACTGTCAGTGAGCTAAAACTCAAGACTAAAGTATCCTTTAATAAAATAAATACAACATAAAAATGAGTTCTGTGTATTTTTCTTTGACCACATCAAATGGGTTACAGCAGGATGTTGAACTTTTAGGAACAAGCGTACAGCACATTATACGCCCGTCAATACAGCAATCTATAACAATAGCCCAGACAAGCACAGACTTTATATAACATTTGACCTTGATTTGTGACCTTCACCTTAAAGCTAGGGTGATGAAAATTGTATGCGACTGTCTAGTGATGATGCATGTGTGTATCAAGTCATTAAATCATCTTGAGCTGATCAGAAGTTATGAGTGGAATAAGAAAATATCTACGGATGTACAGACGGAGAAACTTCCTGCATGGAGTATATAAGAAGTACGACTGGACATGTTTATGTTTTACTTCTCAAATTAAACCTACATAATAATCCATATTTGTTTGCTCCGTTTTCTTTGCAGGACTTTTATTAAACTGAGACTAGATTTGAAATGATCTTTTAGGATAACGTGATGTTCAGTCATGTTTATATAAACGGCTGGTTTAAACTAAAAACCTTTGTTCTTCTAAATTTCAGTCTTTTTTTACTCTTTGTGGTTCAACTTCACGCAAGACGTGAAATAATACTAATTATTGTTTATAATATTGAGCTGAATAAGGGCATAAGGTCAGAAAAGTTATTTTAAAATACAGCAGCATTTTACTTCTTTGCTTCTTATTATCAGTGTGTCTGATGTTTAAATGGTAAATGGTACTTATACAGCACCGTTCTATCTAATCAAGATACTCACAGCTCTTTACAACACAGTATGTGCCCTCATTTACCTCTAAACACACATTCATACAGCACTCTACTACATCTCTACAAAGATTATCTAACCAATCATTCTAAAGAAAATAATCAGAGCCTTATCGTTCATACACCAATGGGACACACATCAGAGGCTATGAGGGGTTCAGTGTCTTGCCAAGAGACACTTCAACATGTGACTGCTGGTGGAATTGTACCTCCAACTCTACCATTGGAGGACGACTGCTCTAACCACTCAGCCACAGTCGCCCCAACACTGTTTAACAATGTTTTTATAATTTTACCCGTAAAATGGAGGAAGTCTGCCTTCAGTTTATCAATATTTGAGCTTAGTTTGACAGGTTTAGTACAGGAAGGTGTAGTGATACACCTAACCTCTGACATTTTAGGCTTGACCTTCAAGTACACCTCTCTGCATCTCTTTGGAACTCTCAGTGTTACACCTTCTTGAAGCCTTCAAGGAGACGAGTAAACACTATTTTGGTTAACAATTATTATGAATTAATGGACACTAATTAATCAGATTGAACTTTCTTTTTAATGTGTGTTAATTCAGAATTGATCAAACAGTATTTTTGTCATTTCAATGATGATTTTACTAAACTGGTATATTTTAAATATGACAAAGTTAAGAGAACATCTCAGAATGATCATGCTTTGAACTGTCTGCTCTAGGCAGAATAAGTGTCGAAAGTTGAAGGAACAATTCTCCGTCTATTTGTTTGAACTGTTTTTGGAACGAAAGAGAAGTTCTAGACATAACTTAATCTTCGGTCTCCCGTCCGTTCTAAAAACAATTCATCTGTGCTTAAACAGAGAGTGCTCTGTTTTCACACCTGCAGGTTTTTGTTTTGTCTCCGTGCTGGGACTCAGTTCTCAGCACTCACTGAGTTTTTGAGTTCTCGGGGAGAAGGGAAGACGCACGGACGTTTTTCTCGAAGCTGGAGACGCCCGGTCATTGTGCCAACTCGACCCACGTCTTCAGCAAAGGTTCAAACAGCACGTCAGCTGTGAACCCCTTTCGAGTGTCACAGCTCCAAGCGGTGACTCTCTTTCTGAAGTTATCTTGAACAAAACCAGAACCAGGCATCACTCTGGGAGGCCGACGCAGACGGTCTCGAGACCGTGGCAAGATGAAAGTGGTCGCCTGTAAAACGCAGCAGCATGCACGTCTGGCTTGACTAATTTACCGGAGTCGAGACAGGATCATCTTCACGAAGGTAAAAGTGTTTCATCACGGTACGGACGTCCAGCCGAAACCGAGCAGAGGGTGCTATCTCTGGTTAACATCTCAAGATAAGATTCAACCATTTCATTTCAATCTTTTATCTTTCCTCCTTAAACTCCTCCTTATGTTTGTTTTCATCATGGTAAACTTTAAGTAATGTGCCAACAGAAAGGTCCAACTGTCTGTTTGTTTTTAATTTGAATTCTTGTCAACGTAGTTATTAAATCAGAGCTAATATCGATACAAATGTTTAATGTAATTCTTGTGATAGTTTCAATAAAAGGTCTATTTTTTTGGTAGACCAATATAAATTGAAGTTTCCTGTGGAATTACATTTCTTGTCTAATCACAGTAAAAACAATTTAGTATCGGAAAAAGGAAGAACTCGCGCATTTGGTGGCAGTTTGTGCAAGATTAAAATCTGCTAAACTGCGCATCCAATAATGGTGGCTCAGTAAGTGTTTAAATACCTTACAAGCATCATTATTCTATTACAAAGGTGACAGCAAGGGTTGTAGTAGCTATTTAATATTTAGTAATCCGACAAGTTTTCACCAATGAATCGAGTCATCAGACATACTTGCTACACAAGTGGTTCTGAAATTTTCTCAGGGAGCCACTAATTTGGATGTTTATGAAGTCTTTCAAGATTTTGTTTGCTTTTTTCCTTTAAACTCAAGTTTCAGTCTTTGTACCTGAAATCTTTTCACTTCATCAACGGTCTTTAATAAAATCTGGAGACAGGACAAGAAATGCCCAAGCCTAAAAAAGCTCTCTCCAGCTGATGAACAGCATATTAAAAGTAAAAATATCATGATAAAATTCAGCAAAGATCTTTATAGCTTACTGTACTTGCCACCATATACGTTGCAGCTATTGTGCATCACCGCTGACAACCCAGACTTGTGGGCTGGTGTTGTGCCAAAACTCAATTGGCTGCCAAATGGCGGCCGCAGGAGCGTGCGCGGGAGGACTTTAACAAAAATTTAACAAGATTAACACTTAAAAATAATTTGTTTGCTCGACATTACAGTATAGCGACATTATAGCAAAGGCGTGTCTCAGTCTACCTTTTCCTTAATAAATGCACTTTAACGGTCAAATCAGCTGCATTTCACCTGGGTGGTGCAGAGAAATGCAGCTGATTTGTCGTTTGCTCTGGGAGTTTCAGAGAGAGATGAAGGCGGCTTGGTATTGCAAGCCAAATATCTCATTAATGGCCACTTTTACCTATTATTGAGACACTTGGCTTGAAAATGGTAGTGTTCAATATTTTCCATGAATGAAATCGTCAGATCTCAGCTAAAAATTGTTTTATAAATTTGGAGCAAAAAACATAAAAATGTCGCTTCGCTGTATGTCACAGGGCATGCCAATTTGTTTTTAAAAACAGTCTTTTGGAGCGAAAAATACTGTAAATGTTTGCTGAATCAGCACTTTTGACTAAATATCATTTACAACCAGTTTTCTGATTTCAGTTTTCCTAAATATTGGTACAAGTACACCCTCCCTAAATAAATAAAAGATGCAGTCTGTGGGTTAGTTCAGGTTGTGTTTTGGTACCTGCAGGGCGCTGTTCAGGAAGCAGCTGTTCTGGCCTGGCTCGTTGCTCAGCCCTTTGCTGGGAGCGATGGACGTCATGGTGCGAGGTGCCAGGACGCCCTGCACACCACCCCCACCTCTGCCACCGCTGCCACCTGCGGCAAAGTAGTTCCTCTTCCATGACATGTTCCTGCTTTCTATGCAACTATCTCTCAGGAATCAACTTCCTCCTTCTGGTATCCACGGATCCATATCGTCCAGCTGACAGGATGTAAACAAAATACTAGGAAACCTCCAACAGAAGTCACTCAGACAAGGGGGAAAAATGTTTTAAATACATCAAAAAATCAATAAAAAGTAAAAATAAAATAAAAATGGCCAAAAATAATCTAATATCCAGGTTGGAGGTTTTGGTTCTAGCAGGAATTCCTTTGAGGGGATTTATATTCCACCAACTTCTTTTACATTTCAGAAACTTTGTCTCTGAGGGTTCCTTTTCTTTTTATCCAAACAGAAATCAAGTTTTTAGACCTTTTATCACCAAAATTCCCAGAATTCTCCAACAGCACCATCATTCATTCCAAGACTTTCAGGGACAGCGCGCCGTCCACCTTTGTCTCTTCGCCACGTGCAGCTTAGACGTGTCCAGACCTCATCCTCGTCTTCATCATCACGTACACAAGTCAAAGGTCAGAGGTGGCGGCTCGGCTCAGGACAGATCTGCAGAAGAAGAACAAAGAGCTTTGAGCCTCCAGAAAAAGAAGATTCTAAAGTCAGAGCTGAACTCACAGACAGCAAACAAAACAAGAAGATTCACTCATTTACTGAGAGAAATGTTGTCACAATACATTTACAGTCAAGAGTCTTCAATTTAACATGTGAGGCAAAATGAACAGTTTGCATTTTATTGATGTTTAAATCTAATAAAGGTATCAAATTTTTTTTTCATAGATTTTTAATGCTAAAATAATAATATACTGTACCATGTTATTTTACATTATTAGTGTTTAGTGTATATTTTAGATCCTTGTATATGGTTTCTTTTTATACTTGACATTTTTTGCTGTTTTGGGGTGTAACTGGGACCTTGAGTACACAATTTCGTTCCACCTCATGTACCACATGTGATGAGAGTGACAATGAAGAACCTTGAAAATATGATGAGACTTTAAAAAAAAATAAACACTTCCAGATGAGGATTCGCAATAAAAGCTCACAATCCTGTTTAAAACTCCACATCCAGCCTTGAGTTCTTCATTTTTTCATTCCAAGCAGCCAGACGTGTAATTTTTGAAAGAGGTCTTGATCAAAAGTTTTCGACCTTTATTTAGTCAGGTTAATCTCATTGAGCCTCGAGGACTCATTTACAAGAGAGACCTGTCTACAAACTAAAGAATGGTGACAACAGCAACAGTAGAGTTTCATTAAACAATCAACAATAGAATATCATAAGACAGGTAAATCTCTCTTAGTCTTCTGTTACAAATAAAGTCCAGTTGTTTCTGTATTGAACGCTTTTTTGTATTATTTTCATTATTATTTTTATTTATCATGTCCTGGATGACTGAGAATCTTCACCAGCATATTCTCTATGAGGTTCACTGGAGAATAATTAAAACAGGCTGTTTCAATGAAAAGTTTAGAAGAATTTAAGAAAAACATTGTTTGTATATTTGGGACTATTATTGTGCATGACTGAATGAAATTTTGTGACTTCTGCTGCTGCTGGAGTAATTAGGACTGCCATAGAGTCTGGTTCAAGAAAAGTGTTTATGTTGTTCTGTAGTCTCCCCAGTTAATGTGCACTGACTACCCTCAGCTCCAAAAATACAGTATAGACCAGAAGAAATACAGTTTGGTTCAGCAGCATAATGATTTCACCACAAGTTTGACTTTATTCTTAAAGTATTATTTACATTTTTATTCTCAACATTTTGCCATTAATCTTAAAACTGGGAAACAAAAATGTTTCTCCTTGTTCTTTTCTGAGTGAGTCTAAAAGAACTGTGTTCAGTTCTGTCAGACATCTGTTCCCTGATACTTAACCAATTTTACCTAAAATGATAAATACAAAATTTTAATGTTTATCTAGTTGGACAAAAAAAAGTGAAAAAGAAGTCAACGTCCAAAAGAAAGCTATAAAATACCCTTAAAAAGACTGAAGAACTACTCAAAAAATGTTACATTTGATTTCCAACAAGGAGCAAGAAAAAAATGTTTTTTTTTTCTGAGAACTGAGGATTAGGTGAGGAACAAATGGTGAGAAGTCGCAGGACAGTAGTGACTGCAGTGAAGTACAAATGAAACAAACAAACAAAAAATGATGACGGAGTCAGCCATTTCTGAGCACTGATGAAATAGAAAACCTGATCAGTAATGAGAAGGTTGTTCTCTGCTAACCCAACATTAGTCTGTAAAAAGCAGGATGAGTAATAACTGGGTCAGAGGACATTAAATCTCCTCTAAGAACTAAAACTGACATAATTTCAGGTTTGTGAAGATGCTGAAATGAGTCAAGGAAACCTCCGACTCCATCACTGGATTCACAAAAAGGGTAGATTTTCTGTTTGCTTCTCTGACTCATTTTTGACAAACACATTTCTGAGAGTTTTAGAGGTAAGCTTTAACAGAGGACGGCTACACAGTGACAAGTTTTCAGGCCAGTCCAGCGTCAAATGTACAAAAACACTCTGAACAGAACAGATTTCATTTGCTTAAATACGCTGTTTCACACCGTATCCGTGTCAAGCTACAAAAAAAATCATTAAAACAGCAGAATTGAAAGAAAACAGAAAAAAACGTGTTAAAATATCTGTTTTTTACTGGTTTTCTGAAAACTAAGAGGAATTAGTTTGGATTAGGAAGCTTTGGAGGCAGTTTGTGCTGTGAGATCAGGGCTGATGATTCCAGCTTGTTTATTACTACAACAGGAGCCAGCTGACAGAGCCCTCCCACAACCACCTGCAGATGGAATGTCAACAGCAATGTGGTGTTTGCTAAACCAAGAGCGACCTTCTCACCTGAACACGAGCTGCTGAGCAGAGGTGCAACCGTTCCCTGAGAGGCTGAAACTGACCCAGAGTCATTTTACAGAAACTTCACTCGTTTAGAGAAGAATCAGAAAGTTTTTTTTTTTGGTTGCTCCCTTCTTCAGGGGTCGCCACAGCAAACTCAGTCACAGAAAGACTTGTCAATTATATTTACACCGGATGTCCTTCCTGACACAACCACAGACACCGAGCAACCACAGCCATCTGTGTGGAACACAGAGCTGCCATCTAGGGCATCTGGGGGAACAAATGGTGGGGGTTAAGGGCCTTGCTCAAGGGCCCAGAGTAGTGCAAATGAGGGTGGAGACAGGTGTGGGTGCCTCAACATTCCCGCCCACATTTCGATGTTATCTGTACTGGGAGTTGAACCGGCCATCTTCCCATGACAGGCCCACCTTCTCTAACCTCTTTGCCACCACTCCAAAATTGAATCAGCACAAGTTAGTAAAGGAAAAAACAGAAAGAAGCAAGTATTGAAAAACTAAGAACACTGACGTGTTTAAAGTCACAGAATGGGACAAAAAAGGAAAAGTTCATGTTGTAAATCACTGAACTCCAGATGAAAAGTTTTTGTAGTTTACAGCACACGCTCAGGATATAGCACGTTGTGTATGATATGGTCTGCAAGACGTTGTGTAAGTATGATATGGTCAGTAAGACGTTTAAGTATGATATGGTCAGTGAGATGTTGTTTAAGTATGATATTGTCAGTGAGATGATGTTTAAGTATGATATGGTCAGTGAGATGTTGTTTAAGTATGATATTGTCAGTGAGATGTTGTTTAAGTATGATATGGTCAGTGAGATGTTGTTTAAGTATGATATGGTCAGTGAGATGTTGTTTAATATTGTCAGTGAGATGTTGTTTAAGTATGATATTGTCAGTGAGATGTTGTTTAAGTATGATATGGTCAGTGAGATGTTGTTTAAGTATGATATTGTTAGTGAGATGTTGTTTAAGTATGATATTGTCAGTGAGATGTTGTTTAAGTATGATATGGTCAGTGAGAAGTTGTTTGAGTATGATATTGTCAGTGAGATGATGTTTGAGTATGATATGGTCAGTGAGATGATGTTTAAGTATGATATGGTCAGTGAGATGTTGTTTAAGTATGATATTGTCAGTGAGATGTGGTTTAAGTATGATATGGTCAGTGAGATGTTGTTTAAGTATGATATTGTCAGTGAGATGTGGTTTAAGTATGATATGGTCAGTGAGATGTTGTTTAAGTATGATATGGTCAGTGAGATGTTGTTTAAGTATGATATTGTCAGTGAAATGTTGTATGATATTGTCAGTGAGATGTTGTTTAAGTATGATATGGTCAGTGAGATGTTTAAGTATGATATGGTCAGTGAGATGATGTTTAAGTATGATATGGTCAGTGAGATGATGTTTAAGTATGATATGGTCAGTGAGATGTTGTTTAAGTATGATATTGTCAGTGAGATGTTGTTTAAGTATGATATTGTCAGTGAGATGTTGTTTAAGTATGATATTGTCAGTGAGATGTTTAAGTATGATATGGTCAGTGAGATGATGTTTAAGTATGATATGGTCAGTGAGATGTTGTTTAAGTATGATATTGTCAGTGAGATGTTGTTTAAGTATGATATTGTCAGTGAGATGTTGTTTAAGTATGATATTGTCAGTGAGATGTTGTTTAAGTATGATATTGTCAGTGAGATGTTTAAGTATGATATTGTCAGTGAGATGTTTAAGTATGATATGGTCAGTGAGATGTTGTTTAAGTATGATATGGTCAGTGAGATGTTGTTTAAGTATGATATTGTCAGTGAGATGTTGTTTAAGTATGATATTGTCAGTGAGATGTTGTTTAAGTATGATATTGTCAGTGAGATGTTTAAGTATGATATTGTCAGTGAGATGTTTAAGTATGATATGGTCAGTGAGATGTTGTTTAAGTATGATATTGTCAGTGAGATGTTGTTTAAGTATGATATGGTCAGTGAGATGTTGTTTAAGTATGAAATGGTCAGTGAGATGTTTAAGTATGATATGGTCAGTGAGATGATGTTTAATATTGTCAGTGAGATGTTGTTTAAGTATGATATGGTCAGTGAGATGATGTTTAATATTGTCAGTGAGATGTTGTTTAAGTATGATATGGTCAGTGAGATGTTGTTTAAGTATGATATGGTCAGTGAGATGATGTTTAAGTATGATATGGTTAGTGAGAAGTTGTTTAAGTATGATATGGTCAGTGAGAAGTTGTTTAAGTATGATATTGTCAGTGAGATGATGTTTGAGTATGATATGGTCAGTGAGATGATGTTTAAGTATGATATGGTCAGTGAGATGTTAATTAAGTATGATATGGTTAGTGAGAAGTTGTTTAAGTATGATATTGTCAGTGAGAAGTTGTTTAAGTATGATATGGTCAGTGAGAAGTTGTTTAAGTATGATATGGTCAGTGAGATGATGTTTAAGTATGATATGGTCAGTGAGATGATGTTTAAGTATGATATGGTCAGTGAGATGTTGTTTAAGTATGATATTGTCAGTGAGAAGTTGTTTAAGTATGATATTGTCAGTGAGAAGTTGTTTAAGTATGATATTGTCAGTGGATGATGTTTGAGTATGATATGGTCAGTGAGAAGGATATTGTCAGTGAGATGATGTTTGAGTATGATATTGTCAGTGAGATGATGTTTAAGTATGATATTGTCAGTGAGATGATGTTTAAGTATGATATGGTCAGTGAGATGTTGTTTAAGTATGATATGGTCAGTGAGATGATGTTTAAGTATGATATGGTCAGTGAGATGTTGTTTAAGTATGATATTGTCAGTGAGAAGTTGTTTAAGTATGATATTGTCAGTGAGAAGTTGTTTAAGTATGATATGGTCAGTGAGAAGTTGTTTAAGTATGATATTGTCAGTGAGAAGTTGTTTAAGTATGATATTGTCAGTGAGAAGTTGTTTAAGTATGATATTGTCAGTGGGATGATGTTTGAGTATGATATGGTCAGTGAGAAGGATATTGTCAGTGAGATGATGTTTGAGTATGATATTGTCAGTGAGATGATGTTTAAGTATGATATTGTCAGTGAGATGATGTTTAAGTATGATATGGTCAGTGAGATGTTGTTTAAGTATGATATGGTCAGTGAGATGATGTTTAAGTTTGATATGGTCAGTGAGATGATGTTTAAGTATGATATGGTCAGTGAGATGTTGTTTAAGTATGATATTGTCAGTGAGAAGTTGTTTAAGTATGATATTGTCAGTGAGAAGTTGTTTAAGTATGATATGGTCAGTGAGATGTTGTTTAAGTATGATATGGTCAGTGAGAAGTTGTTTAAGTATGATATTGTCAGTGAGAAGTTGTTTAAGTATGATATTGTCAGTGAGAAGTTGTTTAAGTATGATATTGTCAGTGGGATGATGTTTGAGTATGATATGGTCAGTGAGAAGGATATTGTCAGTGAGATGATGTTTGAGTATGATATTGTCAGTGAGATGATGTTTAAGTATGATATTGTCAGTGAGATGATGTTTAAGTATGATATGGTCAGTGAGATGTTGTTTAAGTATGATATGGTCAGTGAGATGATGTTTAAGTATGATATGGTCAGTGAGATGATGTTTAAGTATGATATGGTCAGTGAGATGTTGTTTAAGTATGATATTGTCAGTGAGAAGTTGTTTAAGTATGATATTGTCAGTGAGAAGTTGTTTAAGTATGATATTGTCAGTGAGATGATGTTTGAGTATGATATGGTCAGTGAGAAGGATATTGTCAGTGAGATGATGTTTGAGTATGATATTGTCAGTGAGATGATGTTTGAGTATGATATGGTTAGTGAGAAGTTGTTTAAGTATGATATTGTCAGTGAGAAGTTGTTTGAGTATGATATGGTCAGTGAGATGTTGTTTGAGTATGATATGGTCTTTGAGAGGTAAAGTGGCGGTCAGAGCAGAAGGAGGTGCGCAGGGATTAGCCTGATCAGACTCCGTCTTAACAGGATTACACCTTCTGTGTGGCTCTGCTCTGAGATGGTAGTCTTGTGAGAACCACTGAACATTGCCCAGCAGAAAAAGATTAGCTGATTTTGTTTTTCATTCCGAGAGCCTCTGCAGTCTTTAATGCAGCCTACCTACAGGGTTTCTACTTTGTCTGTAATTTAGAACTTTCCATGTGACATTTGAACTATTGTGGCTCAGAGTTACTTTACTTAAAATGTCTTTTCCTGAAATGAAATGCTGTCCAAACATAATTCAACAACATGTATCATACGATTCAGACTTAAAGATTTTATTCATGTAGAAATTTTAAGAAATATTTACATTTGTAAAAAACTGATTGTATTGTATGACTAAAGCAACACTGCAGACATTTTTTCTAACGATGATTGAAGTGAGAGCAATTTTTTAAACTCTTCAGTCTTCATTTTGAAACTTATTTACTGCCTGTTGCTGTTGTTTTGGGATTAAACGAGTGGATTAACAAGTCAGGAATGATCAGCAGGATAAATTAGGCAGCCACTGTGTAGACAATGCGTCATCTGTCTTGTTTGATGAAGAAAATGGAAACAATTTGAAGAAACTGCACAAAAGTGGAAAAGTACAAGATTAGGTATACCAGTAATCTTTACTTATACTGTACTATAATACTATACTATAATACTTTGCTTATACTGCTAATACATTTTAGTTTGAGATGTTTAGGATGGTGGGGATTCTTTATTAAATGGTTTCTTCTACTATGATTACGTAGCTGTTGGCCCAACTTGTTCAAAAAATGTTTCACTGATTCTCATCACTCTGCTGTAGGTATGGTACTGACTGATTACGGTAAATAAACTCCGTACTCCAAAATATGAAGATGTGTTTCCAGGAAATACGAGACAAAGTAACACCAGAAACTCTTCATCACTTAGAATCCTCAATGTCAGAATGTCTAGTGTGAAGGAATGGAAACACGAAGTGTAAGTGTTACTGTCCTAAGAGTTTCATAAAAGTTGCAGCTGGAAATGGAGGAATTCATGAACAAAACAACCAAATGTTAACCCTCTTGGCTTCATGCTAAAAAAATCAAAATAAATGCAAGAACAGGAAGAAGCTAAAAAATAACCCATAGATCATGTTCAACAAGACAAAAATGATTAGATAACAGGTTTTATCATCTGTCAACAGCTTCACATAATTTTTTTTAAAGAGAAGTATGTTTTTGTTCTGGTTTAAAGCAGTAAAACATTCTGCAAAGTTGCTATAATAGTGTTTTTTAAGAGAAGTTTTTTATTTTATGAAACAGTAAAAATGGTTACCGTGTTTGATGGGAGAATGCTGTTAAAAATCAGCAGGTTGGATGTTGTTTTGCCGTCGTGGTGAGCAGTGAGGCTGATTTGGTGTAAAACTGGTTATGTAACTAAACGACAGTCTGCTGCAGAGGCTTTACAGCCACAACACACAAACACACTCCAGCTCTATAATCACCTCTAATTCAGCAGGCTGGCTCGGTGCCGCCGTCATGCAGCCGCTTTGCAGCCCCCACAGAGCAGCCGAGGGCTGAGAGCCACTGGGAACACTGGGAAGGACTGGGACAGAGCCAGCAGAAACAGAGAAGACAATCGTGGCAGCAGACACCAGATTGATTTAACTCCGTTTGGTGGATGTGGTGAGCGCTCTACAGCCAAACTTCAATCATTTTCAGTCTGGATCACAGAACTCAGACTCACTGCTCTACATCACGAGGGTGTATTGAAACCTTTTATTCACTGTGAAACTTTCATCTGAGGGACTAAAACTAAACCAAAGCTCCGTTATTATCAAAGACTGTGTTGCTGACTTCCAAACTGAAGTTCAGTGATTTTACGTTTTCTCAATAGGCTGCATGCCTTAATAAAAAATAAGGTAGGCAATGGCATTTAATTAAAGATCTGATTTTTCAGACATAGGGAAGTCATAAAGGTTTTAGATGAGCAAATTTGTGCGGTGAAGTACCGTATTTTCCGCCGTACACGCACCGCCTTATAAGTCGCATCAGTCCAATTATGTCTAATAAAGTGAAAAATCCATAAACATGTCGCACCGCCGTACAAGTCACATCTATTATGCGTCACCGCTGATGCGTCGTGTATGTTACGCGTCACCGCTGACAACCCGGAGATGTGGGCCAGTGTTTTACCAAAAACGGATTGGCTGCCTAATGGCCACAGGAGCGTGCACGGAAGGACTTTAACAAGATTAACACTTAAAAACAATTATGGTATTTGTTTGCTGACATTATAGCAAAGATGTGTCTGAGCTGAACTTTTCCTTAATGCACGTAATGGTCAAATCAGCTGAATTTAAAAAATAGTTTTGCTATGTCGGTGCTGCAAAGCAGGCACGCACAGCGAGTGGAAACACTGCATTTAAAATTTAACAAGATAAACACCTAAAAAAATACATTTGTTTGCTGAAAATTATAGCAAAGATGTGTCTGAGCTGAACTTTTCCTTAATAAATGCACGTAATGGTCAAATCAGCTGAATTTAAAAAATAGTTTCACCACTCAGTTCTGCGAAGCATGCACGCGCAGCGAGCGGAAACGCTGCAATGCTTTAAAATTTAACAAGATAAACACCTAAAAAAAATATTTGTTTGCTGACATTATAGTAAAGATGTGTCTGAGCTGAACTTTTCTTAATAAATGCCCTTTGACGGTTAAAACATGGCAAAATGAAGCCAACGAAATAAAGTGGCTTTAAATTTCTACACGCTCACCCGCCCATAATGATGACAGAAACACCCATTTATTTATTTATTTTTATTCAAACCCGTTGAATTCTTCATCCTCTGTGTCACTGGTGAAGAGTTCTGCCAACTCCTGAGGTACCAGTAGTTGATGCAGCTGCCTCCTCTTCCTCCTTTACGTCCAGCAAACATCCTGGCCTTCCTGAACCCCGACTGGATGGATTCTTTAGTGACTGAGGTCCACGCTTTATCCATCCATCCGAGGACCTGCTGGAACGTCGCGTGGCACATCTCCTGTAGCCGTGAAGCNGCAGCGAGCGGAAACGCTGCATTTCTTTAAAATTTAACAAGATAAACACCTAAAAAATATATTTGTTTGCTGACATTATAGTAAAGATGTGTCTGAGCTGAACTTTTCTTAATAAATGCACTTTGACGGTTAAAACATGGCAAAATGAAGCCGACGAAATAAAGCGGCTTTAAAATTACTACACGCTCACCCGCCCATAATGATGACAGAAACACCTATTTATTTATTTATTTTTATTCAAACCCGTTGAATTCTTCATCCTCTGTGTCGCTGGTGAAGAGTTCTGCCAACTCCTGAGGTAACAGTAGTTGATGCAGCTGCCTCCTCTTCCTCCTCCACGTCCAGCAAACATCCTGGCCTTCCTGAACCCCGACTGGATGGATTCTTTAGTGACTGAGGTCCACGCTTTATCCATCCATCCGAGGACCTGCTGGAACGTCGCGTGGCACATCCGTCCTGTAGCCGTGAAGCTGTGCTCTCCATCCACCATCCACTCCTCCCAAAGGCGGCGCAGAGCTGCTTTGAAGCTCCGGTTCACAGAAATGTCCAGAGGCTGCAGCACTTTTGTCAAACCTCCCAGGATGATGGCAGGAATGGAGTTAAACACTTTAATTTTATCTTTAAATTGCAGCATGATGTGCGTGCACATGCTGTCCATCCAGTAGGACTTTTTTTTTGCTCTAAAAAAATCTGTACACATTCAAGTACACCGGTAGTCGTCAAAAGCCTAGAGGGCCCTTTAGCGCCCCTAGCGGCCTAAAGTGGTACTGCTCCATTTTTTTCAGTCAGAATGAATGGAAACGGTCATATCTCAGCCAAAAATTGGTCTAAAAATATGGGGGGAAAATCCATAAATACGTTGGTTCGCCGTATAAGTCGCAGGACATGCAAATTAGGCAAAAAACTGTGACTTCTATGCCGAAAGATACGGTAATGTGTAATATTAACGTCACTGATCAGAATTTAATGTGTTGTAACATAAAATCAAGAAAAAACAAATAGCAAATCCAATCCACAACACGTGAACAATTTATAAAAAGGCTCAACATGACTTTGTTTATGTGATATAAAAACAAGTCTAATTTTAAGTTATATTTTTTAACATCACAATGCATTATGGTTAATATGCTGTGTCAGTTATACAGCAGCTTAGAAAGACTGAATGCACTCCGATTGATGCAAGTCAAGGGGAATGGTGCTAAAAAAAGTTTTATGGGGAAAAAAAACAGTATGTTCCAAGTCAACTTCAAGTATTACACTGGGGTCCAGATCAAGGTGCTTTCATTGATCAATAGAAAACACACTCTGTCGTTGAGCTTCCCTCTGTGGTTTTACCTGAGGTCTTTGGTTTGATGTTGTGACATTGGTGACAAGGTGCTAGCCTGTTTGCAGAAGAGAATTTCACATACAGTACAGAATGACATCAGTTCAGCAGCTACAAGCAACGTTTACCATCCATCCATCCATCCATTCATTATCTTTATTCGCTTCTTCCCGTTTGGGTTGCAGGTGTCACTAGTGCCAATATCCAGCAGTCACTGGTGCGAAAGAGGGGACACCCTGGACATGTCTCCAGTCCATCACAAAGACATAGAGACAAACAACTAGTCACTCTCTCACTCACACCTAGGGACAATTTAGAATTACCAATCAGTCTAACATACATGTTTTTGGTCTGTGGGAGGAAACTGGAGTACCTAGAGAAAACCCACACATGCATGGAGAGAACAGTTAAGATTGCTGTAATTAAACCTTTACTTAAGAAACATAACCTTGACTCAGGAATCCTAGCTAATTATAAACTTATATCCAATTGAACTTTCAACTCAAAAATTCTAGAGAAAATAGTTGCTGGTCAGTTGCATGATCATCCGCTAATAAATAATCTGTTGGAAGAGTTTCAGTCAGGGATTAGAATTTATCATAGCACAGAAACAGCATTGGTGAAAGTTACTAATGATCAGTGATGGGAATAACGGAGTTACAAATAAACAGCGTTACAAACTGAGTTATTTTTTTTCATTAACGGGTAATCTAAGTAGTTACTATGTCTATCGTTACAACGCCGTTACCGTTACAAACACTAAATGGGGTACGTTATTTTGTCTTCCGCGCTAAGCTGCTTGTTTACTTTTTTCCCCTTGGTGAGGGAGGGTGGAGGGAGAGGGAGCAGAGGGGAGGGAGGGTAGGAGGTAGCAGAGCAGAGGGGAGGGAGGAGCGAAACAATAAGGATGATGCTGATTGGCTAAGGTAGAGTGTCAGGTAGAGGTCAGCCAATCAGAGGTTTGTTGTTCAGCTCACACACGCTGCAGCTTCAAATCTAGGAGTCCTGCAGCAATGGCGAGTCTGGAGGGAAAGTTGGCGTTTTCAAAGTGGAAATACAGAAACTACTTTACTCTCCTTGAGGTAAAAGGCAAGAACGTGCATGTGAAGTGTACATTATGTCCGGGAGCGAAGTGTACGTCCGTCGTAATCTGATCTGATGAAGCATCTCTCACAACTGCAGGTAATTCAGATTTTCAGTACTGTTTTAAAAGTACTTCCTATTGTTAAAACGGTTCTTTTGTTTTTAAGAAAATACTTGAAGAACCAGTTGTGTGAGGGTTTGATTTTATTTTACACTACAAAGCACTTATTTTAACTGTTTACTTTTATTTCTAAGAAAACACTTGAACAGTACAGGGTGTACATAGAGCTGAAAACACAATTGTTATATTATTTTGTTAACCTGTATTTTGTAATGAAGAAAAAACTTGAAGTATAGTATGTCAACCAGTCATGTTCTGTTGAGGTGCTGTAAGTATTTCTACTTAAAATTCGTAGATATATCTAAACTTAAACCAACCAAACAAACAATACTGTAGTTACTTTCCCTGGTAACTAATTACTTTTATAGGTGAGTAATTCAGTTACTAACTCAGTTACTTTTTGGGAGAAGTAACTAGTAACTATAATTAATTACTTTTCTAAAGTAACATTCCCAACACTGCTAATGATGGCCTCTGGTCATGGCCTCTGACAATGGACTTGTGTCTATACTGGTCCTGTTAGAATCAAAAAAGGCGTTCAATACAGAACAACTGGACTTTCAGTATTGAACGCCTTTTTTGATTTTATCATGTCCTGGACGACTGAGAATCTTCACCAGCATGGTCCTGTTAGACTTCAGTGCTGTATTTGACACAATTGATCATAATTCATTCATTCATTCATTCAACCTTTATTTATACAGGCTACTTTGTATTATATTACAGAGACTTGAATATGATATTCAAATTACAGAAACAGCTCTAAATTGGTTCAAGTCATATTTATCTGATAGACTCCAATTTGTAAATGTAACTCCAATTTGTAAATGTAAATATTAAATCTTCTTCATACACCAAAGTTAGTCATGGAGTTCCTCAGGGTTCAGTGCTTGGACAAATACTCTTTACCTTGAATATGCTTCCATTATGTAATGTTATTAAACAGCATGGGATACATTTTCATTGTTATGCTGATGATACAATTATATTTGTCCATAAAACCCAATGAATCCAATCAGTTACTTAGACTACAAGCATGTCTTAAAGTCAGACATAAAAACCTGGATGATCTTAAATTTTCTGCTTTTGAACACAGACAAGGCTGAGGTTTTAGTTTTTGGATCAGAGCATCTTAGGAATCATTTTTTCAGTCTTTCACCCTCCTTGGATGACATTAATCTGGCCTCCAGTTCTAATGTTAAAAATATTGGTGTTATTTTTGATCAGGACATGTCTTTTATACCCCACATTAAAAACATTACTAGAAATGCCTTCTTCCACCTGCATGATATTAGCCTGGTTAAAACCAGACCCTGTCTTCACTTCGCTTCAGACTAGGGTCTGGGACCTCTCCATTTTAAAACGATTCTTGCTGGAGGCGTTAGCTCTGCTGAGGAACAAAACCATTGGATATTTTGAACAGGCACAGCATTCTGCTCCCTCCCCTCAGAGCCACCCCCCGTGCTCTGGTGAACTTGACAACTGCTCCGCCTCCTGCAGCTTTTCTCTTGCTGCCGGCTGCCGCGCTGGAAATTCTGTGTTTATATGTTAATAAAACGTTTTAATAAAATACAATAAAACCATGGATCGCTGGTCCAGCTCACCAGAAGACCAGAAAATCTGATGGGACTCGGGCAGCAACGTAAAACCCGAGTTTAATTCTCGTGACAACCTCAGCCATTTCCTTGTTCATTTCAGCGGAGGGAGAGCGATCACTTGACTTTTGGCCCAAAAAACAAAAGAAAACTCCAGATAAGGGATTAAGAAGGGGAAATTAATAAATTTGTGTCACATATAAAACAGTTCTGCATCGCTTTGCATCGCTTTGAATGAGAACATGCCGGTGCTCGCTGACTGCGCGCTGGCAGAGCCCTTTTATAGGGCTCTGGGACAGGTGGGGGCGTGGGTTAGGGTCCAAAACTCCGTCCCTTCTGTTCTCTGATTGGTCCGAACAAAAATCTACCGGAGAAATGGTTGTTAATGAGAGAAGTCCCAGACTGTGCAGTGAAGGGAAACGAGAATTGAGCGGAGCTGTGCAGGAGGGCGATATCACTAAAATGAGAAACGTCTTATCTAAAAATGATGCAGAAAAACTGGTTCATGCATTTGTCATGTCTAGACTGAACTATTATAATGGTTTATTATCTGGGTGTCCAAATACTTCTTTAAAACGTCTTCAGTTGATCCAAAATGCTGCTGCCAGAGTCTTAACTGGAGTTCGTAGGAGAGATCATATCTCTCCAGTTTTAGCTTCTCTTTATTGGCTCCCTGTCAAATTCAGAACTAAATTCAAAATCTTACTTTAACCTATAAAGCTCTCAACAACCTAGCTCCATCTTATATTAGAGATCTACTGTAGTTGTTTCATATTTTCCTAACAGAGCACTTTGATATCAGACTGCAGGCTTACGTGTGGTTCCCCAATTTTAAGACTGGGCTTAAAGACCGTGTAAAGTAAAATTAAATTTGTGTTTTGAGTTTGTCACACGGCATAAATATGTGTTATTAATCACCCATATAAATCTGACTGATTAAAAACATTGTTTACCTTATAAAATTAAGTCTCAAAAATCATGAAAAAACATGATTGTGCCTTGGACTGAAACGGTGGGGGCGTGTCAGCGCGTGGGCGTGGTTTCAGCGCAGTACTGCGCCCCTGTCCTGCCCCCTGAGCTGAGCTGTGTGTGGAGAGGCAGACGGTGCAGCAGTAAACCTGCTCTGTTTTTATCTGAGTTCTGGCTGTAACACCAGCTCATTTTTCCAAGAGTTACGCTGTTTTTAGTGCACCAACAACTCTGGTTTTGTTGAGGACACAACTATAATTCATAACTCCGCGCTGGGTTTGTTCTGACTTCCTCCTGCGTCTCAATGTCACAATGGAGCGGCTGCAGTCCTCCATGCGTAAAAGGAGTGAGAGTCCTGGAGGGAGACGGTCGGTAGCGGGTGCCCTGACCATTGCGACATCCAGGGAAGATGCAGGAACGAGGCATAATTGATTAGCTAGCTAACAATGAACAAAATATCTATGCTATTGCTATCTGATGCTATCTGCGATTCGCGAGTGAACGGATCCACCGAGGCAAGAACTAATTTATATGGCTGGAGCTGCAGGGGGTGGGGCTTTAGACCGCGTGACGAAACTCGGTCACATTTAAACCACGCCTAAAAAATCCTGAAACAGAAATATCTTTAAACAAAGTTTGATCTATAACTCCAAAATTAATTGAGCTACAATTTTGAGACTTTTTACTCATTTACAAGATTACAATTATGACATTTATAATGTTTATTGAAGAAAATATTGAAATTCACTTTACACTGTCTTTAAGACTTGCCTTTCTGATAAATTCTATAGTTAGGATTGGCTTAATTGACCTATTTACTTAAATTAATTGTTAAAATTGAACAGTTTATGTTTGTTTATTAAATTTGTTCATTTTTTACAAAAGAAACACAATACAAGACAATCCCATTAATGATACGTACACAATGTAAAAAAATGAAAGGTAGCAGAAAGAAGAATAAATCTTATTATATCTGCCCCTTTTTTCAAACAATCAGATTAAACAATAATAATCTTTCACCAGCAGTACAAAATGACTAACTCTTTCTAATTTTCTAATACTAATACTAATACATAACTAATAATTGATACAATACACATTATGCTAATTCATATATATTTTTTCAACAAATTCCTTTTGATCATTTTCTTAAATGTAAACAGTGACTTGGCATTTTTAACTACATTCTCCAAGCCATTCCATAATCTAATTCCCTGGATTGAGGTAGAACGTCCCTTCAAACTAGTTCTGAATTGTGGTTTTACAAACATCTCTGTCCCCTTAAGATTATAACAACTTTGTCTTTTAACAAAATTCATTTGGATATTTAAAGGTAATTCGTTATTCTGAGCCCTATACATAATTGATAAAATATTATAATCAACCAAATCATGGAACTTCAATAATTTCAGTTGATAAAATAATGTACTGGATGGATGACAGTAATTCTCATGTATGTCTACAAATCGCTGAACAGTCTCGCCCCCGCCTATCTCTCAGATCTGATACACCCATATGTCCCTCCACGTGCTTTGAGGTCAGAGGATCAGGTACTCTTAATAGTTCCAGAAACTCGCCTTAAGCGCAGAGGTGACAGGGCGTTCTCTGTAGCAGGCCCAAGACTCTGGAACGAGTTACCGCTGCTCATCAAACAGGCCCCCTCCCTCTCGGTTTTCAAATCCCGGTTAAAAACTCACTACTACTCCATCGCTTTCAATGCCAGCTGATTTGTATTGGATCGTTTGATTTATGATCTGCAATGTTTTTATGTTTTTCGTGTTGTACTTCATTGTCTGTGTTGCCTGTTGCGTGTTTGTTTGTCCAGCACTTTGGTGTGGACTTGTTCCTGTTTAAAGTGCTTTATAAATAAAATGGTATGGTATGGTATTTCTAGTGATAATTCTTACAGCTCTTTTCTGTAATACAAAAATAGGCTTTGTGATTGTTTTACACGCTTTCCCCCAAACATCAATACAATAGATTAAGTGTGGAACAATGATTGTGTTATACAACAAATACAGAGCTTTATCATTCAATAGGTCTCTGACTTTGTACAGTACTGCAATCGATTTAGCTATTTTTATTCTTACAGAATTTATGTGTTGTTTCCATGTCAGTTTGTCATCAATAATAACACCCAAAAACTTCACCTCACTCACTCTACAAATCTCAACACCCTCAATTTTGAGTGGAACATCAACAGTTTTCTTTTTATTACTGAATATCATGTAATTAGTTTTTTCTAGATTTAATGATAATTTATTGATTTTAAACCAAGTTTGTATTTTGGTAAATTCTGTCTTTATCAATTCCAACATTTGTTCTATATCTTCACCTAAACAGAAAAATGTGGTATCATCAGCAAAAAGTATGGTAAATGATAAATGGAGCTTATTTATATAGCGCCTTCCAGCCCCCTCTGAGGAGCCCCAAAGCGCTTTACAATACAAGCCATCTACCCATTCATACACACATTCATACACCGTTAGTGGTAGCCTGCCTTGTAGGGCGCTATCCAGACCTACCGGGAGCAACTCGGGGTTAAGTGTCTTGCCCAGAGACACAACGACACATGGTGGGCGGATGCGGGACTCGAACCTCCGACCTTCCGATTGGGGGTCGACTACACGACACTTAAGGAGTCCTGACACATTTACCAAGTCATTCACATATAAAATAAATAGCTTTGGTCCAAGCACAGAGCCCTGGGGAACTCCACATGTGATATTACAGAGGTCAGATCTTACATCATTTATTTGTACAAATTGTTTCCTATCTTTCAAATAGCTAGATACCCACTGTAATGCTGGTCCTCTAATACCATATTTGTTCAGTTTTTCAAGGAGAATGGTGTGATCAATAGTATCGAATGCTTTTTTTAAATCAACAAAAATACTGACACAATATTGTTTTTGATCGACAGCAGTAGTTATTTGTTCCATTAATTCCATGAGAGCCATTGTTTTACATCTGATACAGTATTTCTATCTTAACATGTGATCCTTGACCTGCCATTGTGTATCTGTTCCTCTTTCCTGTTCCTCTCAAACCCAGCCAGTTGAAGCAGATGGCCACTTGTCCTGAGCTTGGTTCTGATGGGGATTTCTTCCTCATGGGGGAGTTTTTCTTTTCCACGGTCGCCTTCACGTTTGCTCAAGATGAGAGTTCTGTGATGGAGTTAAACTCAAAACAGTCTGCTCCTCAGATAAATAATGTTAAATTTTTATATATGAATGTTTCTGTTCAGTGCTCTGAGATGATGTCTGTTGTGACTTGGCGCTATATAAATAAACTGAATCGGATTTAATTGAAATTGGCTCCTATTACAAGAAAAACAATCCAAACATCAACAAACATAAAATATCAGAAAATACATATTCTTTAAAGAAAATGTGGTACAAATATTTATGGGTGTTGTATTTCAAAATATATAATTTTATTTTTAATTTGAATAGTTCAGATTAGAAGGAGGTGACCTATAAAGGCCCCAGTATAGCTGCGCGTTAATCCGAGCGCCGCGGCACGCCGTGTCAGCGCCGTGTGAGCGCCGCGGCAAAAGCCTTTGATCGCGGGCGTGAACGTGCCAAGCTCAAATTTTACTACGCCTATGCGCGCGCGTTGATAAACTGCCTCGCGTGTCAGCAAATGACCAATCAGCGACCTCAATTTGTCCTGTAGGTAAACGCTCCGCCCGGCTGCAGCTGCTGGAGCCTGCACTCCAGAGAGCTGCGCTTGCACAGAGTATAATATGAATGCCGGTGCGCAGCACACGCAAGTCCAACGGCGCTGGACACAACGGACAGCTATACTGGGGCCTTAAGTGTCATTTGTCAGAACTGAACAAAAGTGGCTATAGATAATGCAACTGATGGATTTAAGACAAACATGATTTAAAGATGGAAATAAAATAAAGACTTCAGCAGAATATTTTTCACACATATTTTGATAACCCAGTCTGAATAGATTTGTTTCAACCACTGTGTATTCCACTGGCTTCAGATGAATTTATTTGTGGGGTTCTGTATTTCTCTGGTAACCTTTGTAAAAGAACATGTCTTTTGTACAGCGTTCTGATCTTATCCATGCAATTCCTTTCAGCCAATTAATTTGTAATATTTCTAAGATCTAATGTTGAACTGCATAACTACCAGCAGCCTTGGAAATGATTTATATCATCAATACATGTAAAAATGAAATGTGTGAGATAGAGAAAACAATGAGAGGAAATGGACAAGAAATAAGGAGATTCTAACTTGTTTTAAGGTATTTAAAAATGACTCGAGATGCTCTTTGGGTGGAGGAAATGACGCAGCTCTGGCTGCTGACCTGCTTGGCTGTCAGTCTGGCATGTGGGGTGGGATAATGAGACCGATGGCTAAAAGAAAAACTCATGAATAGACAGCCATCCTTCAGGTCGGCACCAAACCCAAAATAACTTTAAGAATTTGGGAATGTGGAGCACTCCAAAATTTCTAACTGTGAAAAGAGGATATAGCCTCTCGGCATCTCTCGAGGAGAGACTCCGGGACGAGCCTGTCTCAGCTGAGCTGTTTTCTCTCCATCAAGGTCATTTGGCAGTTCAAAGCTAAATACTGTATGCAGTTTGGTGTTTAAACCCAGTAGGAAAGACTCTGGACTCAGGCTGGAAGTAATGGTTTAATCTTATCCTTCTAATGAGACACATTTAAAAGAAGAAATTTAAGAAATCACTGTATTGTATATGTACTTCGTTTTAATTTCTATACTGCTGAAACTACTTCAAGTTTATTGTCATTCTCATCACATGTGGTACATGAAATGGAACGAAATTATGTACTCAAGGTCCCAGTCATACCAAAAATAGCAAAACTATAAAGTATAAAAAGAAACAGTAACTTCTAACTTGGGGGTTGATTTGAGAGTTCTTAGTCAGATTTTTACCTAAATTTTAATGCTTTGGATGAAGTTATAGTATATCGGAGGGCATTTCAGAGACATATCAAAGAACACATCCTTTTTCTTGGCAAAATTTTCCTTATCAAAGTGTTAGAGTGCTTTTACTAAACATTTTTCAAAAGTTTAGACATCTCAAAAGTGAATATGTGATATAACTTGAAGAATCAGTGGTGAAATCTTTAAAATGTATCAAGACATAAAAATGTTAATACTAGAGCCTGACCAATATATTGGTATGGCTGATACAGGTGTTTGGAGACATGTTTGTATTGGTGATTAATGGCCCATTAGTCAAAGTCAAAGTCAACTTTATTGTCAGATCTGCAATATGTACTGTACAGGACATACACAGGACCGAAATTGCGTTTCTCTCAGTCCCTCGGTGCAACAGTAAACATCTAAACATTGAAACACTGAAACATATAATAATAGACATAAGCATAAAATAGTAAAACTAACACTGTCCTGAGTTTTTGCATAGTGGTATAAGAGTATGAAAATTTACACCAACTCTAAAACTAAAACTAAAACATTAAACATTTAATGAACATAATACTGTCCTGAGTATGCACCAATATAAACACTGTGAAACAGCTGTGTCCTTACTTGGAAAAGGTGTAATAGTATTGTGACAGCCTGAACATCACCAATAAATATTATGCGCCTAAAATATCCTAAAATTTGGCCACCCCTTTATTGTTTTGGAGCAATTATCCTCCGACACGCTGGCAGATAAGCCAGCTGGTTCCGGTGGAAACGCCCCTTTTGAGAAATGTGAAAGGAAGCGTGGAGCGCAGCGGGGGGGTGTCATCTTCAGCTGTTTGGAAGTGTGGACGACGTGATTTGGATTACCGGAGGGCTCGACTGGATGCAACAAAATTGCTTCTTTTTGAACTGTCTTCTCCTTCCCCATCGTCGGTAGCGTGAGTGAAGCAAATCACCTGTTTTTTCATCTGCGACCTCTGTGGGTTATTAAAACTTTGTGTGCCGCCGAGCACTTGTTTTGGGACAGATTAACTGACGGACTCATGCTCGAGCCACGTTCCTCTTTAAGTTGAGTTATTATTGGATGAATTATTGTTTTGTTTGTGTGGATAAATATATTGCCACCTGTTTGCTGCAGCTGATGCACCGTGCTGGTTGTTCTGTGAAATTGATTGAATAATGCTTGAGCCAAGTTCCTCGTTAAATTATTGCTCGTTATTGTATGAATTATTATGGGGGTTTTTTTTGTATCCAGGGGTAAATACACTTGAATTTGTTAAAACATTATGTGGTTGATGGGTTTTTTCCATTTAGTGTAAGGGTGTGATCACATTCTGTGTTTAACATCCTTTGTACGAGTTTTGTGTTCAAGGGCAAATATATAGATGAAATTTCTTATATGTCAGGAGAGAGACCTGGCTGGCACCCCAAACGAAAAGCCTAGATTTCACAACACTGCCTGATCCTCACCAAACGCATCCAAATGCTCCTAATGCTCTGTGTTTGCTGCTTACAACAGATGTATGTCCCCACTAACGTCTGCAGACGCGCAGTGGGAGGAGCGTGTCGTGGCTCCCTTCCCGGTCAGATCCGTGTTGTTTATGTACACTGGGCAGATAAAACCAGCTGTACGTGCCTCGTCAATACTTGTGTGTGTTTTCTACGAGCCGAACTGCAGCTCAAAAAGTATTTGTTGAGATTAAAACTTTTTTTTTTTATGTTTGGGGAGATGTACAGCAGCAACTTTAAAAATGCCAGGTTTTCCTACCGGATGCTGTTTTGCAGAGTCTCTCCCGAGTGGTTGCTGATAATCTGCGAGCAGAAGAAGCAGGACAAACCCAGCTTCTACAGTGGCTGCTGGCTGCGCGCGCGTGCGTGAAAAGGGGCTGCCGGGTCCTGATGCGCTGCTTGAAATGCGGAAGGCGCGCCGCGTCACGCCCCGCTGCTCCAAGATGCGCGGCCCCATAGACTTTCAATGTAAAGTGGCTGCTTCGGCTGCGCGAGATGCGTGCGGTGAGGATCCAGCATACAGTATGATGTATCCAGCAGAGGGTGCATGTGTAGGACTTTCACATCATGGCAGTTCACTTTGACTTTCACTTTCAGCACAGCCAAAGCCGTGAGCAATACCGTGTATTTTGCTGAATAGAGCATGTTACGTTTATTGTAAGTGATCTGCAAAATAAAATAAAAATCAACAATAATAAATTATCTTCAATCCTCCAACCTGCTTGTCATTTGCTTGGTGTCTCTCAAATTAGCAAGCTAACGTTTAGATAACCTAGCATAGGTTGTTGCCTTGTAAAACTTTATCCAGAACAATAAATGTAGCGGTAAATATATTTCAGTGTTAGTAACGTTATCTTTGTTGTCGTCAATGAAATGAATTGTTTGTAATCTTTACTTCCTTGCAAAGAAAAAAAAAATCTCTGCTGTGGTCAGTACTAATTAGACCTTCACTATATATGATTGTTTAAAAAATGAACAGGGAAGGAGTTCTTTTGTTTATTTTATATTTTTGTAACACTTGATAATTTTATGGTGAATAGTGGAGGATAGAAAACATGAATGCACGTTAGAAAGACTGTTTCAAGACTTCAAGTGTTAAAACAGGTTTAAAAGGAGCTGTTCACTTAAGATTCTTGGGGGTGGACAGAGCTCTTAAATTTTCCACCATTATATTGGTTAACGGCATTAGACTTCCCCTCCCAGTATCTGTATTGTCGATAGACAAAGTTTCCATATCAGTTGGGCTCTAGTTAATACAGTCAAGTAAATGTCATGTTTTAAAACACTGAATGATGTTCTAATTGTCTGAGCTATAGAGCTCCAAAATGGGACTGGGTTGTCTCACTTGTCTCACTAAATATGAATAAATATGCTTAAAAAAACTGTGAAGTCTGTATTTTATGTTGAGTTAAAGGTTAATGCACTTTGGTAGGCTGAAGTCTTGTTTACTTTTGTATTTATATATTGTGAATTATTTGTCTGTGATGGACTGGAGACCTGTCCAGGTGTCCCCCCACCTCTCACACAGTGATGGCTGGACATGGGAACCAGTGACCCCCAAGACTCGAAAAGGAAGAAGCTGTTAAAGATGATGGATGGATAAATTATTTGTTCCTAGATTTTTATTTTATTCCATCCATCCATCCATCTTCTTCCGCTTATCCGGGGTCGGGTCGCGGGGGTAGCAGCCTAAGTAGGGAGGCCCAGACTTCCCTCTCCCCAGCCACTTGGAGCAGCTCCTCTGGGGGAATCCCAAGGCGTTCCCAGGCCAGCCGAGAAACATAGTCCCTCCAGCGTATCCTGGGTCTTCCTCTGGGTCTCCTCCCGGTGGGACATGCCCGGAACACCTCACCAGGGAGGCGTCCAGGAGGCATCCTAACCAGATGCCCGAGCCACCTCAACTGGCTCCTCTCGATGTGGAGAAGCAGCGGCTCTACTCCGAGTCCCTCCCGGATGACTGAGCTTCTCACCCTATCTCTAAGGGAGAGTCCAGCCACCCTGCGGAGAAAACTCATTTCAGCCGCTTGTATCCGAGATCTCGTTCTTTCGGTCACAACCCAAAGCTCATGACCATAGATGAGGGTGGGAACGTAGATCGATCGGTAAATTGAGAGCTTTGCCTTTTGACTCAGCTCTCTCTTCACCACGACAGACCGGTACAGCGCCCGCTTCACTGCGGACGCTGCACCTATCCGCCTATCGATCTCACGCTCCAGTTTTCCCTCATTCGTGAACAAGACCCCGAGATACTTAAACTCCTCCACTTGGGGCAGGACCTCCTCCCCGACCCGGAGAGGGCATGCTACCCTTTTCCGGCTCAAGACCATGGCCTCGGATTTGGAGGAACTGATCCTCATCCCGGCCGCATCACACTCGGCTGCAAACCGCTCCAGCGAAAGCTGTAGATCACGATCTGATGAAGCCAATAGGACCACATCATCTGCAAAAAACAGAGAAGTGATTCTAAGGCCACCAAAACGGATCCTCTCAACACCTTGGCTGCGCCTAGAAATTCTGTCCATAAAAGTTATGAACAGAATCGGTGACAAAGGGCAACCTTGGCGGAGTCCAACTCTCACCGGAAACGAGCCTGACTTACTGCCGGCAATGCGGACCAAGCTCTGACACCGGTCGTACAGGGACCTAACAGCCCTTATCAAAGGGCCTGGTACCCCATACTCCCGGAGTACCCCCCACAGAACCCCCCGAGGGACGCGGTCGAATGCCTTCTCCAAGTCCACAAAGCACATGTAAACTGGTTGGGCAAACTCCCACGCACACTCCAGGACCCTGTTGAGGGTGTTTTTATTTTATTGTTTTAGAGAAATCCAGGCAACTACCGTAATCTAACCTAATACTGTATTGGTAATTTAAGTTACAGAATTTTATGCAATCCTGTATTATTTGTTCTTATTTTTGGTATAAATATCAAACGATGCAAAAAAAATTGATACAATAAGGAACCTAAAATTATTGTTTTAAATAAATGTTCCATTTGTTTACATTGTTGTTTATTCCTTTCAGCTTGTCAGTTACACAACTGAAACTAAATTTATTACCATTTTAATAGAAAAATCGTTTCCGAGTGGAAAATTGTTTCTGAATCGAAAAATCAATTTTGAATCGAATCGTGACACCAAATTTCGGAATCAAATCAATTCACCAGACACAGAGATTCGCACCCCTAGGAGTGAGGCTGTTACAGCATTATTATCATTATTGTTATTTATTATTATCGTTATCAGTGGTGGGCCTCCGATCGCTAGGGAGCGCTAAAGCGCTAATCCGCTTATAGCGGACCTAACCAATTTGTTAGCTTTACAGCGGATTGACTAACTTTTATAATTCATAAGCGGATTTGTGCTATTTTTATTTAAAATGCAGTACCGCTAATAACTAATTATCTATCAGTAAAAACGAAAAAACTTATTTACGAGCTCGGACGACTGCTAACAGACTATATCCTGTCAGCGCCGGATGTGGTCCGTGACAAAAAAGCGTCCCCCTCAGTCTCTTGGTGTGTGCTCTCTCTATAGCAGTTAGCAGCCAGTGTGTTACTCTGCAGCCTTATTGCTTGTTTTCGAAGAGTCAGACGAAGACTTTTTAACATGGAGGGTGAACTTGTGGATGTTTCTCAGCGGCCTACGCGACGCGTCTGGATTTAAAAAGAAGTTCGCCATTAGCACTCTTCAAAATGGCGTCCGCGACGGCCACAGAAGCCAGGATTTTACAACAAAACACGGTAAAACAATTATTTCTTTGCTGAGAAAAAATATATTTCATAGCTGACGTTATAGCACAAGTTTTTCTGAGCTTGAGAGTTTCACGAAATGGTCAAATCTGCTGGATTTAAAAAAGTACTTCGCCATTAGCACGTTAGCGCATTAGCATTAGCGTCCGCTAACGTTGCTAATACATAAGCGCTTTTGAAATTGTGGACCTAAATAAATTAATAAGTGCTTTGGAAATAGCGGAACTAATTTTTGGATTAGCGCTGCCCAGCACTGATCGTTATTATTATTATTATTATTTTGTCACAGGAGTGAGGCTGTTACAGCATTATTATTGTTATTATTGTTGTAACATTATCACAGGAGTGATGCTGTCTCTTTTCCTGGTCCCAGTTAGAAATCTGGCAGCAGAATCCTGAACCAGCTGCAGACAGAAAACAGAAAATGTCTGAGTCCATAATAAGAATGTTACAGCAATCCAGCCAGGAGGGTTAGGATTCATAAATGCAAAAAATGCATTTAAGTCATTGTTAAAGAGAATGGATTTGAGCCTGAAAATACCACACTATCGGTACTTTATAAAACAGTAAAACATTCATAGTGCTGATTGATACTGATGTAATACATAAATCTACAGAAAACAAAGAAACTAAACAAATGGATAAGTAAATAAAAGCACAAAAAGGCCAAAGTGAACATCTCACACGTTGTAGAAATGTTTCAGTTGTAGAAAACTTTTTTTTTAAACCAGAGGTCATTTGTTTGATGACATTTAAATGATTTGAATGTGGGTTTCATCTGAATACAAGTGTGTTTGAATCTAAATCATCAGTATGAATCTAAATCATCAGTATAAAAAAACAGAATGATATCTTGTATTTGTTTAGAAATAATAAAAACCTAAACGTTCCCAAATGCAAAACAAGAAAGGCTAAAAATATACGTATGAATATACGTATGAATGCACTGTGTCGTCAATAATTCAACAGGATAAAGAAAACAGCCACCACAACTAACTTTTGTTGGAATGTTGCAGAACTTCCTTTAATAGTTAAAGGAACAATGAAGCGGTTCCTGTAATCCAATAAGCCAACATCAGATCAGTGTAAAACCAAAGTGAGGGTCTTTTTTAAGTTGGGGTGCAAACACTGATGAAGATCAGATCTGCAGCTCTGGCTTCAGCGCACTAATCAACAAACTTTGTCCCTGGGAGAGCGTTCAGCCAGCATCATCTCACCCCCACTCCTGTGAAGGTTTTGTTCTAATTTTCACTCCCACATTCCACACAGCAGCAGCTCCCATCAGCCCCGTGAATAAACAGTAAATCATCCAGACTTCCCCTCCTCCTCCTGTTCTTTCAGCTCATTATTCTCCCGTGAATCCTGCTGAACGGTTGTGAATTTAAAGAACCCAACTCCTCATTTCTGCTCCCAGAAAACAGAAGAGATGCATCACTTTGATAAAGGCATGAAAATAAATAAATAAAAACATGCTGCTTGTTTTAATCTGACTTTCTGCTCAGTTTGTAACGTGTGTGGGGATGATTTCATGTCGTACAACTTTTTCCACAGAAGGTCCACACACAGAAATGTTGGATGAATACAGCAGAAAAACAGCTGAACTGATGCAAAGAATAATCAGCAGTGTTAAATCTTATGGAAGAGACTAATTCTACATTTTGACATCTATAATCAAAATATGGAGCATGTATTGGTGAAATGAGTGCCTTATTGGGAAGTAAGCGTGGATTAAACTCCTCAGAATTCAAATATGAACATTTTAAAGAAAGAGTGGGATCATAATAATTTAAAACAGGGGTGCTCATTACGTAGATCCCAGCCTGACATAAAAAAAATACTATCATTTTAAAGCCACAGTACTACAGTATAGTTCATAATTTCTTATCTGGCAACCCGACTGACATGAAAACTACAGCATTTTTCATGTAAACCAGCTTATTTTTTGTTTATTACCCCAATAAACATTGAAAAATCCCTAATGTTTCCACAGGTTGTTTTCGTGTAAACGGGGCCTTATACAGTAGTAGGTAGATCACTTTGACTTGATCATTTCAAAAGTAGCTCGCCTGCTGAAAAAGTCTGAACACCCCTGATTTAAAAGAAAGGGGGAATAGGTAGCTAACATCCAGAAGAGCTTTGAACCTTTAAAATGTCCATGAAGTCTGGAGAGTTATTCCTGGAGAAATCAGAACAAGAAGACCTGCACCTTATCTTTACTAAAAAAGTTCCCATTTTTCAAGCAAAATAAATGAATTAAATTTAGTTTAAAAAAATTACAGGATGAAAACGTAAATTAAGAACTTTTAGAGTTGCATCTGAAATGAAAACGTGATCCAGGCAAGTTCAAAAACTCCTCAAGCTTTGGTTTTTAGTGGAAGAATCCATCGTGAACCATAGCCGGGAGTTTAAACTCCATGAAAACGAAACAAATACAGAGTGTGAGACGAATTCATCAGAACCGAAGCGGACGAACCCTGATCCAAACACACAACCAGGAAAACACCGGCAGCCTGGCGTTAAAAGAGCAGTTTTTTAAACGAAGTCTGGCGCAGCTCGAGCCGCTGCTGCTGAGACACACATTACATCATCACTTCCAGCAAACTTCACCCACAACGAGTGGCTCATTAACAGCGAGGGCATCGGTGGCTCGTTTCAACACGATAATACCTGAAATGGGTCAGAAAAAACCCTAGAAAACACCGAACCTGCTGTGAGAGCCCGTCTCTTCTCTACAGCAGTGTTTGTGACCAGGTACCGACTGCAGCGTAGTAGTAGTAATAAATACCGTAGTACTGTAGTAATACGCAGCAGCTACTAGTGAATGAGAGGCTGAAAGCATCATGGTAACAGCAGGAGCCCGGAGGCCCGGGTGAGGAGCTCACCTGTGGGCCGAGGAGGACCAAGGAGGCGCGGCGGACTCCCCGCAGCTTCGTCCGGAACACGGTGATGGTTTAAAGCCCGGAGCTCCGAGAGAAGCGACGGTTGTGTTTGAAGCGGCAGGACCGAGGGGGCGGAGCCAGGACAGAGGGGGCGGAGCTACTACCTGCTGCACGGGGCCGAGCGGCGCGCGCACCGCCGGGAGCGCGCCGTGGGGTGCACGTTAAGATAAATGTTTAAAAAATCATAAAATTCAGCTGATAAAATTCAGTTCAATTCGATTCAGTTTATTTATAGAGCGCCAAGTCACAACTACATTTATCTCAGGGCACTGAACAGAAACATGCATTTATAAAAATAATAATTTAACATTATTTATCTGAGGAGCAGACTGCTTTGAGTTTAACTCCATCACAGAACTCTCATCTTGAGCAAGCACAAAGGTGACAGTGGACAGAAAAAACTCCCTCATGAGGAAGAAACCTGAACCAGGCTCAGGACAAGCGGTCATCTGCTTCGACCAGCTGGGTTTGAGAGGAACAGATACACAATGGCAGGTTGAGAATCACATGTTAAGATAGAAATAATATCAAATGAAAACTATTCAATTATGGCAAATCATTTAAGGAAATGAGGTCAGTTTGTCCTCCAGTAGTCTAAGCTTAAGACAGCATAATAAATCAACCCTAACTATAGGATTTTATTTATTAAATCAGTCTTCAAACTGGACAATGTGTCAGCCCTGAGAGCTGCTGTCCCGGGTTAACGTATTGTAATAAATTTGTGGCTCACACAGGCAGAAGATCTTGCCTAGAATGTCAAATAATCACCACATATGCCAGGAGGGTACAAAAATAAAAGCACTTTATTTATAATCTTGGTGGGCAAAGGCTCCAACCCAACACAGAACTGTTTATCAAAGGCAGTTAATAATCTACTGTATATTCAACTGCAGCAACTCACATGAAGGTTAAGAGATTCATAAAACTGTCCACTTCTATAAAACCAAACCCTTCCACCTGATCCTCACCCCAAGTGAACAAATAGAGGCCTACAATAAAGATGAAATGAGCATTAGCTTGCTCAGCCGGCAAGATGCCGTACAACACCGCAGGGATTGATTCAGCTGGACGACGATCGGACCTCCTGGATCGACTCCACACCAGATCAGAGCAGCCCACAGGAGCAGGAGACACCCGCTTCGGATGTTATCAACCATAAAATGGCCCTTATCAATTATTATCATCCCCATACGTAGTGGTCAGATTGCCCCTCCTGTACCTACTAGTAGGTTTAAAGGTACGTTGTCACCGTTACAAGCGATGACAGCAGGCGCCGTCTTTAGCTACATGTTAAAGTTTAGAGTAAAGCCTCTGGCGTTAGGTTTAGGGTCTTGGTTAGGTTTAGGGTTGGTCCTCTGGGTCCGGTTTAAGGTTAGGTTGAGGAAAATGGTTACATAAGCTGAAAAAAACAAAAACGCTACACTTCCGGGTTTACGGAAACGCTGTCATAGGGATAACAACGCTGATAACGTTCTTTTAAACATGCTAGGAGGTAGATTGGACAGTTTCGCCGCTATATATGGGGATGATAACAGTTGATAACGCCCATTGTATGGACTGACAACATCCGAACCCGCCCGAGAGCAAGGTGGTGGTTGCACCAGCCCCGACAGTCTAAAGGAGACAGCCAGCCCCCCCACCTGACACAGGAACACCTAACCACCTTTCTGTCTTGGTCACCGGCAGCCCTAAATGACTGCAGACAACACCCTCCCTCCAAAAGGGTGCTGCCATAACCACTGGGTGCTCTCCTCTGTGTGTTTGAGAGCTTCATTCAGTGAGCTCTCCTCTGCTGATTGCACACTTCTTCTTTCTGCTGCTCCCTTCTTCAGGGGTCGCCACAGAGAACTACTCGCATGAGACACCTGTCCCTTTTTAGTCTCTTTGCCTCCTCTGGTGAGTCTTGCCCAAGCACATCACATGATTTACACAGATACCAAACAGTAAAAAATACTGGAATAAGTATCTCTTATCTGATTGACCTAAATTACAAATACTGCAGAAAAACAGCAAAACTCTATCAATAAACCTATCAAACCTGACCGCTGAAATTTATTTCTACTGGTGCTCTGTTTTGTTGTAGTTTAAACATAAATGAATAATATTTGCATTTTCTTAACGTGTGAATGTGCTACTCATATCATTCAGCTCACTCAGAAGATGGACATTAGTGCTTTAGGTATTTGTTACATATACTTTTCAAAAGGTTTACCATTATTTAATTTGTTTTAACAGAAATGTCTGTAAAAACAGCGTCAGCATAGTTGCTCTGCCTTTTTTCTTCTTGTGTTTAAGCATTTTAAAAAGAAATGCAGGTCAAATTTTTCATTTAGCGAATTAGCCTTTTTGCTAACTTTGGAAAGCGTTAGTGAAATTAGTTTCTGCTAAATTAGGTTTCGCCAATTTTATGTTCGCTAACGAAATTCACAAGCTTGTTCCCGTCTGCTCCTGGAGGCGTGTCTCAAAAAGTCTGTTAGGCACGTTGTTGGCTTACTACATTTGCACTTGACAAGTTCAAGGTTTTTTGTTGTCATTCACATCACATGTGGTACATGAGGTGGAACGAAATTGTGTATTCAAGGTCCCAGTTACACCTAAAAAATAGCAAAAATATAAAGTATAAAAAGAAACAGTATATAAGGATCTCATATATACGTTAAACAAACGCTAAACAATACGCTAAAAGATCTAAGATATACGATAAGCACTAATAACGTAAAATAATACAGTACAGGTAATCCTCGGGTTACGATGTTTCGTGGTTACGACGCATCTCCCATTTACTATGAACAGCCTTTTTGAGTTACGCGGCCGCTGCGGCGGAAGAATACAGTACAGTATTGTACTGTACGCAGTACGGCGGCGGAGGGATACAGAGGCGGAGGGATATAGAGGCGAGGTGGACCGGCAGAAACAGGCGCAGCAGTAAAAAAGTACAGGCAGAGGCCTTACTGTAAACGCTCTGGACCGAGCTGGATGGCGGTTTTACGTCGTAAACGGAATAGAGAATACAGCGGATGGATGGAGGAATACAGCGTCACCAGCATCCTAGTAGGCCATTAACTCTTTTTTCCTTTCATTATTAATTATGTAGGGTACTGTGTTAGGATAGGCTAAGTGCTTGGTAATAGCGGCGGAGGAATACTGTACTATACGCGGTTTTACGTCGTAAATGGAATAGAGAATACAGCGGATGGACAGAGGAATACAGCGTCACCAGCATCCCAGTAGGCCATTAACAGTTTTTTCCCTTCATTATGGCTCCCAAACGTATGTGTTTTTTGACAATTATGTAGGGTACTGTGTTAGGATAGGCCAAGTGCTTGGTAATACAGTACTGTAAATGTATATGGTGCAGTATGTACGTATATTTCGACTTACGTCGAAAATCGGTTTACGCCGCCGCGTAGGAACGGATCTACGTCGTAAGTCGAGGACTACCTGTATATTTAACAGCAGCCCAAACATGAGTCACAAGACGTGATTGGTGCCGCTTCAACTGGAAGGAGACAAAGACATGGGTGGCTGTGGCTGAGTGGTTAGAGCAGTCGTCCTCCAATGAAAGAGTTGGGGGTTCGAGTCCACCAGCAGTCACATGCCGAAGTGTTCCTGGGCAAGACACTGAACCCCTCATTGCCTCTGATGAGTGTCCCATCGAGAATGATTTGTTCAATAGACCTTTTACCAGTTGACGTCATCGCGCATGCGCACTCGTATTTTTCCAGAATTTTCCGGAAGTCGGGGGTAATACTACTCTGGTCGCGGTGGTGATCCTAGCTCCGTACGGTGGTGATCCGTGGATGGTGGTGATCCAAGCTCCGTGGATTACGTTCCTACATTACATCTTGGATATGGGAAACAGACAAAACAGAACAACCTCCCGCAGCAGAATGCTACTGGACAGTTGCTAAGCTAGCAGCTAGCTAGGTCTACTACGAGACCTCGCTGTTCCTCAGTCCACTGCCTGTGTTGAAGTTTCAACCTGTTTCAACCTGCGACATGCAAAGAGATTCTTCCTTCAACCCCCCTGAAGAAATAACAGGTGAATAAAATAGCATAAAACATGCAGCTGTATAAAAATGAACAGACCACTGCACTGTTAGCTGTCATCATTTGAACTCTTTCTGCGTTGAAAAAATATACAGTATAGTTTCCACAAGACAAACATGTTTTATTAACATTATTTGAGGTCTGACTTTAAAAACATTTCAGCCATTTCTCTGTTTCTGTAAGTCATTCGCACAGTTTTGAGTCACATTTGTGTGACTCAAACGTCATGTTTTTGTTTACATACTGTGCTTATACTGACGGCTCATTATGAAGACATGGCGCTAGTTATAGCAGCTAACAGAAGATGTTGAACCTGTAACAATAACCAAACCAGTCTAAATATCAGAAGTATTGGTGTGAGAAATTTAAAACATTTATTTCTGACGCTTGGATAATACAGGTTGTTGACAACTACACACAACGGCTCACCCTGCTGGACATCCGCAAAAAGCCTGAAGGAGTTCCCCATTTTCCATCAGCGCACACAATCACCTCCTCTCGTATCTGCGGCACAATGTTCAGGCATTTTGACCAGTGGTTGTCCACTATTTTAAGAAATCAAGCTTCTAAATTACAACTCTCTATCATTACGAAGCTCCTCGGCTCCTTCCTAACCCCCGGCATCCGGTTTCGGCTTTTTGCCGTCCAATCAGAACGCTCGTTTCTGCCGAGCTTTGCATGATGACGTCAACTGGTAAAAGGTCTATTAGTCTTCGTGTAGATCTAGTAGAGTGCTGTATGGATGGGTAACAGAGGAACAGATTGTGTTGTAAAGAGCTTTGAGTGTCTTGATAAGATAGAAAGGTGCTGTTTAAGTACTGTCCATTTACCATTTATATGTGACACAGAATGAGTAAGTCATTTTAGCTGTTAGCAGTTTAGCATTAGCTTCTGTTATTTTTTCCCACGTTTCGTGGTTTGGTAGCCTGGTTAAAACCAGACCCTTGTCCTTCATTTCGCTTCGTACTAGGGTCTGGGACTTCTCCCATAGACAAGGATTTCTCCGGTAGATTTTTGACCGGACCAATCAGAGAACAGAAGGCGGAGTTTTGTTAGTTTAGCCTGG
>JBBPBX010000036.1:76032-90308 GCA_038048925.1 Garcialebias charrua | reverse complement strand
GTCATGATCATCAAAGTATCTATTGGTTGTTTTGACCCCCTCTTTGAAACCGGACCACTATGGATATTGTGTTTGCTTGGAAATGACCTGCATGAAACAAGAACAGCACGTCCGAGTTAGTTTATTTAGTACCGCGTTTTCTTTTGAGGCGTGAGCTGCAGCCTCGGTAATAGCAGCTCGTCCCTGTTTCTGAATAAACCCCGTTTGGCTGGACTCTGGAGAGTGATGTTAAAAATGCAAAATCAATGTGTACATTTAAGAAAAAGGTCAAAAAGGACTTGCTCAAAAACTATATATGATGTAACTTAGTGTGTTTGTGTATTACACTTATGTTGTACTTATGATGTAGCTTAGTGCGTTTGTGTATTACAGTTAGAAAAATTAAGTAGTTATTCATTTTGTGACGCAGTTTGTGTATTACAGTTAGAAAAATTAAGTAGAATTATTCATTTTGTGAACATCTTGATGTTGTGCCATCTTGTAGTTTGTGTATTACAGTTAGAAAAATTAAGTAGAATTATTCATTTTATGATCTAGTTTGTGTATTACAGTTAGGAAAATTAAGTAAAAAAAATAGGAAAATTAAGTAAAAAAAAAAGTAAAAATAAAAATAAAATAAAAATTAAGTGTGATGTAGTTTGTGTATTAGTTGGAAAAATTAAGTAGAATTATTCATTTTGTGATGTAGTTTGTGTATTACAGTTAGAAAAATTAAGTAGAATTATGGGTGATGTAGTTTGTGTATTACAGTTGGAAAAATTAAGTAGAATTATTCATTTTGTGATCTAGTTTGTGTATTACAGTTAGGAAAATTAAGTAGAATTATTCATTTTGTGATGTAGTTTGTGTATTACAGTTAGAAAAATAAGTAGAATTATTCATTCTGTGATGTTGCTTGAAGGTTATCATTGGTTGAACAAACTGTGAAATAAGGGGCAGATATAATAAGATTTCATCTTCTTTCTGCTCCCTTCATTTTATCCTACTTGTATTCTTGTATCTGATGAAACTGTCTTGTATTGTTCTTTTAAAATGAATGAATAAACATCAAATCAAATCAAATCAAATCAAAGTTTGTCTTCATGTTGTAATGAGGATTATTGCTGTTTAATTAGTTTAAAATGAGATTATATTTGTGTTTTCATCAGTTGTAAGACATCCTCATCTACTCGTAACAGTTTCTCTGTGCAGCTGCCATTGTCACTTGACGTGGTTGTGATATTTGCCAAAGATGTTCCAAAGCCCAGGGAGCTGAAGTAGACCCACCTGTTTCTGTCCTTCACTGGTGTCCCACAGTTACCAGAGATCTTCTAAAAATGACAGCTCTCTTCTTTGGCAAGGCCCGCTGAATTCACCGGTGATATGACGACACTGAGAGAACAGAAATCTGACACATCTGTCTCAGGTGTGTTGTTTTAGCCAAAGAAAACACACATTCCTGGAAAACTGAAGTTTGTAAAGGTAGCCCATTGGGAATGTTGTTTCACTGAAATTTGTCTTTGCTGTTTGCCAAATGTCATCTTACCTTTTGTCAAGGGCTCATCTTTTTATCGGCTAGTTAAAAGATGTAACAGTGTCAACTGTACAGTACTTGTATAAAATAATAAGCCACATTTCACATGTGCAGAGTGATTAGATCACGAGTTATGGAGTGAAACAGTGAAACCACCAGGTGAAATCAGCGACGTTCTAAATAAAACAGCAGCAACAACAATAACAACAAAGGCCCACAATGAATTACAATTAATATGTCTTGAAAACAAATGTGTAGTTAAACTGCATGCTTAATTTGCGGCCTCGTCTTATGTGTTGTATACTTATTAAAGGGATATTTACAATATTTTCAAATCAGAGTTCTGGAGAGAATTTCATAGCAATCAGTATCTTACCTGTTGCAGGTGGCTGTTTAACAACCTCACTTTGAAGAATGAGAATTTATTTCTGATGGAACTGAAGAGCTAATGGCTAATCAGAGTGTTGCCAAGAACAAAAAGGTCTGTTGCCTTGAAAATACAGCTCAGAACACGACAATTTAGTTGGTTTCACTGATTTATGAAAACATTATTTAAGGAACTCTTACATCAATGTCATCTTCACATTAAGTGATTATTTACACATAATTTATGATTATTTATAAGTGCAAACTGCAACAACAACAACTAGCTATAGCACTTCAGTATTAACCGTTAGCTCAACATTGTGCATAACAAGCTGTTCCTCTTCAGTCTCGTTAGAAATAAACATTATTTCTCTAAGCAGGGGTCTGCAACAGGTAAGATAATTGTTTGCAGCTGTTTCATGAAGCCACACTTAAAATATTTTAACCGACCTTTCATTTTAAATGTATTATTTTTGTTCATGTTGTCCAAGATAAAGTAGACATCAGATATAAGATACAATACTGTATTCTCAATTAATTGTTCTCCTTATATTTTTTAATCTAATGCATCTTGTTACCTGTAACATTATAAGGGTTTTTGATCAATTTGTTGTCCATCCATCCATCCAATCCATCATCTTTGTCTTTGTCTTTTTGGGGGGTCGTGACAGATATGGCAAGATTCTTGTTAGGGCTTTCGCCTCACAGTGAGAAGGTCACAGGTTCACCCCCCCCCAGCCTGGTGGGCTATTTTTGTGTGTTACTTGCATGTTCTAGACATCCCCCCACATACAAAAACATGCATGTTAGCTTTATTGGTAGCTCTGGGTGTGGGTGACAGCATGAATGTTTTTTTTGTCTCCATGTGTCCCTGCCCTGGACTATCAACCTGTCCAGAATGCACCCGCCTCTCACACTGATGGAGATAAACACCAGATCCTCATGACACAGAAAGAAAAAGCGTGTGGACACACGTTTGGTCACACCCAAGGGCGTAGATTTCATCTCATTATTGGGGGGGACCATAAACAGGGAAATTTTTTAAGAGCAATTTTGGGGGGGTCGGCAAAGTTACAGTGAAATGTAATGCAAAATGTACAGAGGGAAGTTTATCCAAACTGCATGCATATACTATGCAGAATAATCAACAATAATATTGATTTAAATGGCATGTATTTTATTTAGTAGTCTTAATACTACTATTAATCAGTACAACAGTGATACTCATTACTCTTGTTAAAAAATGTAATGTGTTCAATCTGCAGTACAATAGACGACAAATAATGACAAGTGGCAAAATGAGAATTTTGCAAAATAGGTCCCCTCTAAATATTGTTTAAATTTCAGTTTGGCTTGTATTCATAGATTGCTGTGGTCAGTGTCACTGATAATCTGGTACAACATCTTCCCAAAATCTTAATGCTTAAAAAGAAAACAGTTTTCAAGGAGAAGAAATACTTTAATGCAGGGGTCACCAAACTTTTTGAGACTGAGAGCTACTTCAGTGGAACCAAGAGGCACAAAGGTCCACTTGTTCGTTCCAAACAAATTTGCATGGTTCAACTTTAATCATAGTATTAATAATAATACATTTACATACATGTGAATATATGACTGCCTGATCACATCTGATCTGGTCTGTATTATTAAAGACTCCACACAATGCTTTAGCTTGGTAAATATGATCAATTATTATTGATAATTACCAGTAGTGATTAGAACTCTCAATCAAGAACTTGAGTCCTCAGTTTGAATAATGTTTTGGTTCTTCTGTGCAAATGTAAATTGTTCTTAGCTTTGACTGGGAGTGTGGATGGTTGTTTGTCTCTTTGTCTGTCTCTGTGATGGACTGGAGACCTGTCTTGGGTGTCCCTGCCTTCACCCAAAAGCAGCTGAGATTGGTTCCAGTCCTAAACAAGGGGGCATAATGGATTACTTATTAACTGATATTTAAACATAAACACTATTTCTTTTATGTTAAACTCAGTTTGTAACATTTGAAATTCGTTGTATTTTATAAATATTTTATTAACTGTTTTGTAGAAATGAACACGTTTGTAACATTCATTCAAAATATGCCTTAACAAATCTGTAGCATTTTTTAAGAACCTATTAAGAATAAAATGTTCCAGTTGCAGATACAAAATATCAATAATGTAATATAATAAACAGTGACATTTTTTAATTAACCATGTGACATAAGTATTGATCCTCAACATTTTTTATAATAATAATTTAAAGCCCTTAAAACAACCACAGCTGCAACAAAGTGCTACACATATGAAATCATTTTAACTAATCATCACATCTTCTCTACTCTTTTTTAATTAATTATCTTTCACATATTTTATCATTACTTCTTTCAAGAGCTCCACACCTGAAAATATGATGAATGTGAATCCATCCTGCTCAAAGCTGCGCTGACATTCTACTGTCTGTTGCAGAGCCCACCAGGGAGCTAGTTAGCATTGAAGCTAGTGTGTTAGCTGATGAAGTGACGCTCCAAAGTGTTTTTCTGCCACTAATGATGCACAGACACACTTGTCTTTCAACACTGTGAAAGACCTTTTCCTCCCAGTCACTGTCACCTATGTTTTAAGTAGCTACTTACTGGAAGTTAGTACTTTGTGCAGCAGCTCACTCCCCACCAGCGGCTCCGCGAGCCTGTGACCTCCGCTGCTGTTGTTGTTCCTTGTAAACATTGGACTAAACCATTTGCCAACAGAGAAGGGGGGGTGGGCAAAATTTCCTTCTTTTTTTTTTAGAATAATGGCGGATTTCTCTCTTTTTTTGCCTTTTTATATTTATATTGTTTAAAGACACGATTTCCTTTATTGAATTATTGGGGGGGACAGATCTATATTTCCCCAAGATTGGGGGGGTCCGGACCCCCCCGACCCCCCCAGGATCTACGCCTATGGTCACACCTACTGTAGACTTTTGTTCCACCATGTAGTGGAAGTAAAGGTGTGCAAAATATGTTTGAGTTTGCCACTTTTCAAGTCCTCCTTCATGCCCATCTTTATGATTTGATGTAAGAATACAGTATTTTATAGTGGAAACAGTGGCGGCTCCAGAGATATTTTTCTGCAGGTGCTAAGGGGGGGCTAAGCATTTTACTGAGGGTGCTACGAAGGATCATTTGTTCTTTCAGTTCTCAAAGTCAATGTGTGTCATTCACATCAGATGTGGTACATAAGGTGGAACAAAACTATGTACACAGGGTCCCAGTAACATCCAACAAAAATACAAATTGTAACTGAAAAGATCCGAGACCTGAATTAAAAATACATTAAGCACTACTAGTACGAAACAATGCGCCAAACAACAGCAGGACGAACATGAGTCTGTGTGAGCAGATGAGGACAAGTGAACACAACAACATGAATTAGATCAGCAGCATGAGATCAGCAGCACATAACCAAATGGTATTACAGTGATTTTTTTTTCATTGTGATACTCCTGACTAGGGGTTAATGAGTCTAACAACCTCGGGGTAGAAGCTTGTAGCCATAACGAAGAGTGAGATGGAGGAAGAAGGGTGACACCTTTTCCATCTCAGCCCCACTACTTTTGTTTTATTTATTTTTCATTCATTAAAGTGGGACACCGTCTGGTCAGTTTACTGACCAACAACAACTTTATCAATATATTCTACTTCAGTGATAATAATAATAATAAATTAGTCAAGGCTTAATTCCCTTGTCTAAGGCAAAATTAACTCTTTGAACAGGAATTATTTCAGTTTTATACGCACATGAATTCAGATACAGTTAGACTATTTTAATAAACAGTTTATTTTGGATTTTGGTTGAAAGTAGTTATTTAAAGTGATCAGATAAAATCATGTATTAACACTGCAAGCCAGGAAATGATTTATCAAGTTGCATTAGCTAAAAATACCATAACCAGAGGCATCATGTCACCAGTTTCTGCTCCTTACTGGGTCAGTGTTGAGAGCATCACTCATCTTTCTGGGCTTCAGCTGGTGGATCAGATTGTTTTTTTACTCAATATAATCACTGATTTTTTATTTATTTATTAGTTGTGTTTTGCAAGGAAAACCACAACAACCACATGTTAAAGAATATTAACTCAGATGAAAAAAAAAAAATCTGATATTTTCTTGGGGGTGCTAAGGGGGTGCTGTAACTTTTCCAGGGGGATCTATAGCACCCCCTAGCTCCCCCCTGGAGCCGCCTCTGAGTGGAAATGAAAAAAAAAAAAAAAAGTCCTTAGTAATCGGAGCCGTGCATTTTAAAACCATTGTCTCATCAGGGCCACTGTTTTACATGAATGCATGACATTGACAGGCTCTGTCCCTGTCTGTTTTCTTTATATTTATTTGCGTTCTCCTCTTTTGCTCTTCATACTTTTGTATTCGACTCTTTGTGATTTCTGTTCCTGTGTACCTCGTTCAGTTCTCTGTCATTTCCCACTCACTCCTCAGTCTGCCTTTCTTGTCTCAAGCCCTCAGCCTTAATCATTCACACCTGTCTCATCAGCCACCTGCCCAGGTGCTCTCATTATTCACTCTCTCTCTCTGTCTCATAAAAAGCCTTTCTCTCCTTCACTCCTCGTCCAGTCGTTCTGTTCTGTCTGCACAGACGTCACAGTCCTCCTGTCTCTGTGTCCAAGTCCCCATCCGAGTCTGTACCTGTCCTGTTTTGACTGCCTGTTCCCGTTCTTGTAAGATTTGCTGCCACGTCAGCTTTTTGTTGTTGTTATTTAGAATAAACCATTTTTATTTTAAAACTTCTGCCTCGTTCACCTGCCTGCAAATGGGTCAAACACAAGGATTGTGTCAGACATGTGGCTGCCAGTCAGAGATGAACTCATCAGTGTGTGTGTGTGTGTGTGTGTGTTAGAACAGAGCTGCAAAGTAACAAAGCAGTAAAATAAAACACACGTTGTGCAGTGATTGCACCACTGTGCACCACTGTGAACACCAAACAATAGAAATGTATGGAAAAGTAACAAAACCGTGTTGAATGTATGAGGGACTGAGCTGACCTAAAGCCAGATGTTGTAAATGAAAAACACTTCCTGGTCCAGCTGTGGATCACAGTAAACTTCACTGTGGCCATGGCTGTCTTTCCGTCCTCTGATTATTAGCTTTTACTTTAGTTTTTGCTTCTTTAAAAACTATTAAAAAAATAATAATAACTGAGCTGCCAGATGAAAGTTTAAAACAAGAAGTGGAAAAAGTTCCTTTATTTTTCTATTCTCGAAAAATGAAACATAATTCTTTAAAATATTTTTGCACTACTATAAGAAAATGCGTTTTAATGTTTTTATTATTGTGTGTTTCTTCATGCAAACTTGTTCAGTTTCACATTTCAGTTTCTATCCTTTGAGTCAAAGCTGTAAAAGTTTAAATTAGATTTTAAAAGGCAACAAAAAGGCTCAAGGCTCTTGCCATCTTCTTTTTTATCACCTCGTCATTTCAGACATGGTCAGATTCAGTCACTACCACCAAACCAAATACAGTACGCATTCTGCCTCAAGAAAGACATTTTTTTCCCCAGAACACAAAGTTTAATAATGTAATTTTATAATTCTTTATTTTGTAAACTGTCTAAAATAAATTAAGGCTATAAAAGTTGAAGAGTCTTTATGGGTTTTAAAATCACAATGTTTTCCTCTGGATGAATGGAACACAGCAGTGTTTAGATATCAACACTTGTGATCTTACAAGTATTAAACTAATATTTATTAGCTATTGGACTTTTGTATACACTGGCAGCAATTTGTTTTTCATTCAGCTTTCCCATATTTCTATTTGTATTCAAACAAAAAAAAAAATTCAAGCTGATATGGTCATTCCCTAACCGTGCTCCTGGCTCATGCTCAATTTTTTTTTTTTATATTTTCTGCAGCACTAAAGACAGCAAGCTGTTGGAAACATTGCCTTCTTTCTCCTGCCTTGGCACGTTTTACCTTAATGTGTCTGTTTCCTCTCAGGATTTTTGTTTTAGGGCTACTCAAGGTTCCACTCCACTGCTGCTTGTTTCTGTTTAATAGTTGGTTCCTATAAAATGTGCCACTTGTTGCCATGTTACCCCCAGGAAACACTGTTGCTTTGGGTTTAGGGGTTTAATGTCACGATGTTGCCTTTCTCCAATTACCTGACATTTTTACAAGAAACCCGTGGTTCAACATCATTTTTTTATATAATAAGACTTCATGGAGACGACCATTAACTTACAAACGTTTAATGAGGTCATGTCTGTGCGGGCAGCAGCTAGTTGTATTTAATTAGACAAATAGACAAGAGGTTTGTGTTTTTATGGTAAAAACTCCATTCATAAAAACCTCTGAATATTTTTGGCACAATGATATATGGAAGAGGATTATAAACACTAAAATCTCACATGCATCAAAGATGATTCATAGAGTTTTAGACTACGATCATGTTGAGGAATGATGGAGTTGTGTTTTTTAGTAAAACTTTAAAAATAATAATAATGGTTTTATTAGCTATTGGACTTTTGTATTCCACTGGCAGCAATTTGTTTTTCATTCAGCTTTCCCACGGTTTGATATGGATATCAAATATCTGAGTCACCTTATGTTACCTCTGAGTAACCTTAAGCAATACTGCAAAATGTCACACTCTTCATGCCTGTTGTGAATCATTCCTCTCATATTTGAGCTCAGTATCCATTAAACTAACTGAATTACAGTCATTGTCTTGTTAGTGTTGCTTAGCTTGGCCACCATTTTGAATTGGATTAACTTCTAAAAGTAATCAGTTGCAGATGTACAATCAATAATTACATTTGGGTACATCAAAGTTCATGCTCAATAATCCAGGTAATCCAACAATGTTCAGTCAGGTCAGCTGGATGGTTTATTTTGTTGTTGAGACGTTTCGACCTTCATCCAAAGGACTTCATCAGTCTGAAGAGCCACAGACAAGCTGCACAAGCAGCACACTCCCACAGTGGAAAAAACCTTCCTCAGATGAGTTGATGGGGGAGAGGGTGGACTCCAGAAACCATCTTATCACCAGCAAACCGTTTTTTTCTTTCTTCCTGCTATGGGGGTGTGGTGCTTGTGGGACTGAGTTTGTTTGTGGATCCTCTGACTGACGAAGTCCTTTGGATGAAGGACGAAACGTCTTAGCAAAAATAAAAGAAACCGTCCAGATGACCTGACTGGACATTGTTGGATTTTGTACCTAGATTATTGAGCATGAACTTTGATGTTTTGAACCTCTTTGGCATGGTTGCCTCAAAGGAGTTGACGGTGGAGCGGGTGGGCCCCAGAAACCATCTTATCACAATGCAGCAAACTGTTTTTTTCCTACCTTTGGGAAGTTTCAATGAAATCTATCCTGTTGTTCATTGGACATTTTGCTACAAGACAAGAAACAGTTGACTTTAATTGTTAAATCAAAAAGTTTTAAGTATTATGAGGAGCGCTGCAGTGGATACAAAGCTATTTGACTGACAGAAAGCAGTTTGTGTATGTCGAAAATATACAATCTGATTTCTGCAAAATAACATGTGGAGTCCCTCAAGGCTCGATACTAGGACCAAAATTGTTTATTTTATATGTGAATGATTTAGTTAAGGTGTCTAGACTGCTAAATTGTATCTTGTTTGCTGATGATACTACTTTCTTTTATTGTGGTAGTGACTTTGAACAAATGTCTGCATTAATAACAATGGAATTTGCCAAAATACAAACCTGGTTTAAATTAAACAAACTATCATTGAATCTTGGAAAAACTAATTATATGTTGTTTAGTAATACAAAAAAGAATATGGATTTCTTTCTAAAAATAGATGGAGTGGAAGTAAAGAGAGTAAATGAGGTGAAGTTTTTGGGTGTGGTAATTGATGAAAAACTGTTGTGGAAACAGCACATCAATTCAGTAAAAATTAAGTTAGCCAGATCAACTGCGGTACTGTATAAAGTTAAAGACTTTTTGAACGAGACAGCTCTTTATTTGTTATATAATACAATTTTTGTTCCACATTTAATTTACTGTGTTGAAGTTTGGGGGAAGGCATGTAAAACTATTACAAAGCCTGTTTTTATTTTGCAGAAGAGAGCTGTGAGAATTATTTTAGGAAAACCTCATCGTCATCCATCAAATATATTGTTTAATCAACTTAAGTTATTGAAGTTTTATGATTTGGTGGATTATAATATCTCATTAGTTCATTAGTTCATCAAAGTGAAACCATACCGGATCGGTCGAGGCCCGGGTTAACAACGTCTGCCACCGGTGCTGTTGACAAACAGGGTGCCGGCGGAAATTGTACTACTGTTAGTCGAAGACCCAGAGGAGGGAAGCGTGTCAGGAGACAGAGGGAGAGGAGGAAAGTGAAGAATGTAGGACTGAGGGTTGCAACTCTAAATGTGGGGACAATGACAGGCAAAGGTAGAGAGCTGGCTGACATGATGCAGAGAAGAAAGGTAGATGTTTTATGTGTCCAAGAGACCAAGTGGAAGGGCAGCAAGGCTCGCAGTATTGGAGCAGGGTTCAAACTGTTTTACCATGGTGTGGATAGAAAGAGAAATGGAGTAGGGGTGGTCCTGAAGGAGGAGTTGGCAAAGAATGTAGTAGAGGTGAAGAGAGTGTCAGATAGGGTGATGTGTCTGAAGGTAGAAGTAGAAGGTCTGATGCTAAACATAGTCAGTGGTTATGCTCCACAGGTTGGATGTGATGGGGAGGAGAAAGATACATTTTGGAAAGATTTGGATGAAGTGATAGAGAGTATTCCCAGGGAGGAAAGAGTGGTGATTGGAGCAGACCTGAATGGACATGTTGGTGAAGGAAACAGAGGGGATGAGGAAGTGATGGGTAGGTTTGGTGTCAAGGAAAGAAACCAGGAAGGACAGATGGTGGTGGATTTTGCCAAGAGAATGGAAATGGCTATAGTCAATACCTATTTCCAAAAGAGGGAGGAACATAGAGTGACCTATAAGAGTGGAGGAAGGAGTACACAGGTCGACTACATTCTGTGTAGAAGAGGAAACCTGAGGGAGATTGGAGACTGTAAGGTTGTGGCAGGGGAGAGCGTGGCCAGACAGCATCGGATGGTTGTGTGTAGAATGACTGTTGTTGCGAAGAAGAGAAAAAGAGTAAAATCAGAGAAGAAGACCAAATGGTGGAAGCTAAAGAAGGAAGAATGTTGTGAGAAATTCAGAGACGAGCTGTTAAAGGCTCTGGGTGGTAAGAAAGAGCTTCCAAGTGACTGGGCTACTACAGCAACAGTAATTAGAGAGACAGGTAGGAAGGTACTTGGTGTGTCATCTGGACAGAGAATGGATGATAAGGAAACCTGGTGGTGGAATAGTGAAGTGCAGGACGCCATTCAAAGAAAGAGATTAGCCAAGAAGAAATATGACAGTGAGAGGACTGAAGAGAGGAGACAGGAATATAAGGAGATGGGACATAGAGCAAAGAGGGAAGTAGCTAAGGCAAAGCAGAGGGCGTACAATGAGTTATATGGGAGACTGGACACTAAAGAGGGCGAGAAGGACTTGTACCGATTGGCAAGACAGAGGGATCAGGCTGGAAAGGATGTGCAGCAGGTTAGGCTTATTAAAGATGGGAATGGGAATGTTCTAACAAGTGAGGAGAGTGTGATGGGAAGATGGAAGGATTACTTTGAGGAGCTAATGAATGAAGAGAATGAAAGAGAAAGAAGAGTGGAGGTCATAGAAACTGTGGACCAGGAAGTGGGAAAGATTAGTGAGGGTGAAGTCCGGAAAGCTCTGAAAAGAATGAAGAAGGGGAAGGCAGTAGGACCTGATGACATACCAGTGGAGGTTTGGAAATGTCTTGGAGAGGTGGCAGTGAGGTTTTTGACTCAAATATTTAATGGAATATTTGAGGGTGAGAAAATGCCTAAAGAATGGAGAAGAAGTGTGCTGGTTCCCATTTTTAAGAACAAGGGTGATGTACAGAGTTGTAGCAACTACAGGGGAATTAAGTTGATGAGCCACACAATGAAGATCTGGGAGAGAGTTGTGGAAGCAAGGCTTAGACAAGAGGTGACTATCTGTGAGCAGCAGTATGGTTTCATGCCAAGAAAGAGCACCACAGATGCCATCTTTGCTTTGAGGATGTTGATAGAGAAGTACAGAGAGGGTCAGAAAGAACTCCATTGTGTGTTTGTGGATTTAGAAAAAGCATATGACAGGGTACCAAGAGAAGAGGTGTGGTATTGCATGAGGAAATCTGGAGTGGCAGAAAAGTATGTTAGACTGGTACAGGACATGTATGAGGACAGCAGGACAGTGGTGAGATGTGCTGTGGGAGTGACAGATAGCTTCAAGGTGGAGGTGGGATTGCATCAAGGATCGGCTCTGAGCCCCTTCTTGTTTGCTCTGGTGATGGACCGACTAACAGATGAGGTCAGGCAGGAATCCCCATGGACTATGATGTTTGCAGATGACATTGTGATCTGTGGTGAGAACAGGGAACAGGTGGAAGAGAACTTGGAGAGGTGGAGGTATGCACTTGAAAGAAGAGGAATGAAAGTCAGCCGTAGTAAGACAGAGTACATGTGTGTGAATGAGAGGGAGGCCAGTGGAACAGTGAGGCTACAAGGAGCAGAGGTCACAAAGGTGCAGGACTTCAAGTACTTGGGGTCCACTGTCCAGGAAAATGGGGAATGTGGTAAAGAGGTGAAGAAGAGAGTCCAGGCAGGATGGAGCGGATGGAGAAAAGTTTCAGGAGTGATTTGTGACAAAAAGGTGTCAGCAAAGGTCAAAGGAAAAGTTTACAAGACAGTGGTGAGACCAGCTATGTTGTATGGTCTGGAGACAGTGTCATTGACAAAAAGACAGGAGAAAGAACTGGAAGTAGCAGAAATGAAGATGCTGAGGTTCTCCTTAGGAGTGACAAGGATGGATAAGATCAGGAATGAGATCATCAGAGGTACAGCACATGTTGAACAACTGGGAGATAAAGTTAGGGAGGCCAGACTGAGATGGTTTGGACATGTCCAGAGGAGGGACAGTGGGTATATTGAGTCAGAGTCAGAGAGTCTTTATTGTCATTTGCACCGCATGTGGTACATGTGATGAAAACGAGATTATGTACACGAGGTCCCAGTTACATCCAACAACAAATGAAAGAGAAAAACAGTAATAACATCTAGAATTAACTAAGAAAAACATCAACTAGTAATACACTAAGCCTAATATAGTGGGAATAAACAGCAGCACGAACATGAGTTTGTATGAGCAGATGGTCACAGATGAACACAGCAACAAGAAAACAGATCAGCATCAGTATGATGTGATATTTTGCAGTGTTTATTTTTTATTTATTCATGAGTCTAACAGCCTCAGGGTAGAAGCTGTTCCTCAGTCTAGTGGTTCTACACTTGATGCTCCTCAACCTCCGTCCTGAGGGGAGTGGGGCAAAGAGTGAGTGTGCTGGATGAGTGAGGTCTTTCATGATGCAGGTGGCTCTTTTCCTGCATCTGGAGGTGTAAATGTCTGTGATGGTGGGGAGACTGACTCCAACAGACTTCTGTGCAGCCTTCACCACTCTCTGCAGAGCTTTCCTCTCTTCAACTGTGCAGCCTCCATGCCACACGTTGATGCTGGAGCACAGGATGCTCTCCACTGCACACCTGTAGAAGGAGGTGAGGACTGGGCTGCTCAGACCAGCACGTCTCAGCCGTCTGAGGAAGTAGAGTCTCTGATGACCTTTCTTGATCAGGCTGGTGGTGTTGTTGCTCCAGCTGAGGTTATCATTCATGTGTACACCCAAGTATTTGTAGCTGGAGACCACTTCCACTGCAGACCCACCTATTTTCAGTGGGTGCGTGGGTGTGTTTGTTCCTTCTGAAGTCCACAATCATCTCCTTTGTCTTCTTCACATTCATGTGAAGATTATTCTCTTTGCACCAGCTCTCCAGGTGTTCCACCTCCTGTCTGTAGCTGGACTCATCATTGTTTGTGATGCATCCCACCACCGCTGTATCATCTGCAAACTTAACAATATGACAGCCTGGATGTGTGGCTGTACAATCATATGTGAGCAGAGTGAACAGAAGAGGGCTCAGCACACATCCTGGAGGAGAGCCAGTGCTGAGGGTTATGGTGGAGGAGGAGAAGTTGTGGATCTTCACGGACTGTGGTCTGTCTGTTAAGAAGTCTAGACCCAGTTACAAATAGAGGGGCTTAGTCCAAGTGTAGATAGTTTGTCTATCAGAGTTTGGGGGATCATGGTGTTGAAGGCAGATGTGAAGTCCACAAAGAGCAGACGCACGTATGAGTCCTTCTGATCCAGGTGGGTGAGAGCAGTGTGGACCACAGAGGAGATGGCGTCCTCTGTTGATCGGTTCTCACGGTATGCATATTGATGAGGGTCCTCATTGATGTTGACGGTTGTCTTGATGTGGGACATGACCAGTTTCTC
>JBBPBX010000036.1:54271-75557 GCA_038048925.1 Garcialebias charrua | reverse complement strand
GATAGATAAATAAATGAAATTAGTTTGCTAATAAACTAAACAGATATGGTATTAGGGGACGAGCACTGCAGTGGATACAAAGCTATTTGACTGACAGAAAGCAGTTTGTGTATGTCGACGATATACGATCTGATTTCTGCAAAATCACATGTGGAGTCCCTCAAGGCTCGATACTCGGACCAAAATTGTTTATTTTATATGTAAATGATTTAGTGAAGGTGTCTAGACTGCTAAATTGTATCTTGTTTGCTGATGATACTACTTTCTTCTATTGTGGTAGTGACTTTGAACAAATGTCTGCATTAATAACAATGGAATTTGCCAAAATACAAACCTGGTTTAAATTAAACAAACTATCATTGAATCTTGGAAAAACTAATTATATGTTGTTTAGTAATACAAAAAAGAATATGGATTTCTTTCTAAAAATTGATTGAGTGGAAGTAAAGAGAGTAAATGAGGTGAAGTTTTTGGGTGTGGTAATTGATGAAAAACTGTCATGGAAACAGCACATAAATTCGGTACAAATTAAGTTAGCCAGATCTACAGTGGTACTGTATAAAGTTAAAGACTTTTTGAATGAGACAGCTCTGTATTTGTTATATAATACAATTTTTGTTCCACATTTACCGTAATCTACAGTACTGTGTTGAAGTTTGGGGGAAGGCATGTAAAACTATTACAAAGCCTGTTTTTATTTTGCAGAAGAGAGCTGTGAGAATTATATTAGGAAAACCTCATCGTCATCAATCAAATATATTGTTTAATCAACTTAAGTTATTGAAGTTTTATGATTTGATGGATTATAATATCTCATTAGTCATGTATAAAGCTCAAAACTAATTACTGCCTCCTAACGTTCAAATGTTTTTTGATAAGAGAAGGTCTTGTTATACTCTTAGGGGTACTGAGGTTTTTGTATTTTTTTGTATATTCTCCACTGAGGTTTTTGTAAAACCTCAGTATAGAACCAGTTTGAAGAGTCAGACTGTTTCGATACAGGGAATTGACTTATGGAACACTTTAGATAACGATATTAAATTTGCTAGATCAATGCTTGTGTTTAAAAAGATGATCAAATCTAAGTTGTTAACAAAATATGAAAATCTTTAGTTAAATCCATTGTATAGGAAACTTTCTCGTTAACTAACGAAGTTGTTTTTTGTTGTTGTTTTTTTCATTCTATTACTGAAAAACATTGCTTGAGTTGATTGTTTGGATTGAGTTTGCTTTTGTTGCTTTGGGAAAAGGGGCAGATATCAGATTATTTCTTCTCTCTGCCATCTTTCATTTTATGTGTTTTACATTTTACATTGTATGTTTATACATTGTTTTTCTTTTGTATTGATGTAAAATGAATAAATTTAATAAAAAAATTGTATTGATGTAAAATGAATAAAGTTAATAAAAAAATACTATCTTCTTCAGTGCACATTTAGTTCAGATCAATCAGACAATACGCAAACGTTAGCTGGAGTACTTGTGTTTAGGGCTGCTGGGATTCTTCAGACTAGATGATATCATGGATTAGGATAATCCATCATGAACAAATACTTTAAGTTAACATGATTTTATGACTATCGTTTAAACCATTGAAGATTGCAAATAAAATATTGAGAGTTTTTCCCTATACAACACACTGCATAGCATTTGTCAGTCAAGTTCATGTCTGCTCCACCTGAGCTGCAGGGTTGAAGCGTCACCGTGAATTAAACAGAGTCGCAGCTGCGATCGTCAAGACATGACAAGTTATAAAAAGTTTTAAAAGGTTGACAGGGTCTAAAGCGAGGGAGTACTTCAGGTTAGCTGAAAACAAAGAGGGTGTTTGTATATTCTCCAAATATTCATGGGCCTGCTATGTTTGAAGAGCTACATAGGGTTCTTCACCAGTTTTACTACATTTAAAAAAAAAATTGTGTACTTTTAAGCAACAGAATTTTTAAGTTAAATGCTAAAATCAAATATATTTTTTTCTATTGTTACAAGATAAATAGAAAAAAAAAATCTTTATGCCTAAAAATGATGGGGGAGTGGTGGTGCAGAGGTTAGAGAAGGTGAGCCTGTGATCGGAAGGTCGCTAGATGGACTCCCCGGACAATCATCATCAAAAATGTGGGTGGCAGAAGATTGAGGAGCATTAAGTGCAGAACCACCAGGCTGAGGAACAGCTTCTACCCTGAAGCTGTTAGACTCATGAAGCTCTAACCAGAAAAATCACTATAACGCCACTTGGTTGTTGATATGTGCTGCTGATTATCCATGATGCTGATTTATTTCATGCTGCTGTGTTCATTCATCCTCATCTGCTCACATTGACTCATGTTCGTGCTGCTGTTGTCTTGACGCATTGTTTTTGTACTGTAATGCCGGGTACCCACCGAATGCGTCTTGAGCATCAAAAACGCTCCTACCGCACCCTGTTGGCTGCTTGTCAACAGATGTCTGTTCACATCGAACGCGTCTGATGACGCGCACTGGGAGGAGCGTCTGGCTCCTTTTCCGGTCGGGTTTGTTTTGTTTCTTGTACACCGGGCAGACGAAATCAGCTGTACGTGAGCCTCGTTACTACTTGAGTGGGTTTTCTACGAGCCGAACTGCAGCTCCGAAAGTCTTTGTTGAGATTAAAATGTTTTTTTTAATGTTTGGGGTGATCATACGCTCGAGCGGACAGCGGCAACTGTAAAAATGCCAAGTTTCTTACCAGAGGCTGGTTTCTTCATGGAGGCTCGTTGGGGTAAGTTTAAAAAGTCCAAAAAAAGTCCCGTCGTCATTGCGTCATCACATAGCAGGGCCTCTCCCGATTGGTTGCTGCGACGCGTCGAGTAACCAAAGTTCAAATATTTGAACTCCGGCATCGGCTGCTTTGGACGCGTCACGTACTGTACGCGGAGAAGAACTGCTGCGTCTGCCGCACTGCTTGAAATGCTCAAAACGTGCCGCGTCACATTTCGCCGCGCCTCCACATAGACTTTCAATGTAAACCGGCTGCTTCCGCTGCCCGAAACGCGTTTGGTGGGTACCCGGCATTAGTGCTTAGTGTATTCTTAGTCTTGTGTACAGGTAGCCCCCTAGTTACGAACGAGTTAAGGAGATAAGAACGGTTCGCAGCTCGATTCTGCCGTAGCTAGGGGGTGAAATTAGCGTCCAGTTCGTAGGTCCTTATTCCGTTCGTAGGTCGTGGAAATACCGCTAACGGAGCGTGCGCACACATTTAAGCATGTACAGTAGTGTACTGTAATGTTAAACATTGCTATTCACATTTACAGAATAAATAAAAATATATTTTCTTACTTTGAGATGGTCAAAGCCGACATCTTAGGTTGCCTTGCGTTGCCATGATTGTTGTCGGGCCGAGCAGCGCGGCAGCCGCCGAGTGAACCACCAGCAGCTGCTCAAGGCCTGTGTTAGCTAGCTGGCTAGCTTCTGCTAGCCAGGCCATGGGCTGGTGTTGGAGCGGCGGTGCGGCGCAATCGGCGATCAATCTGCAGCTGCTGCTCCAGCCTGAGACGTCCACAGAGCTCACAGAGCGATTCCAGCTAGTAATTAATCCATATGATGCGATCCTGGTCACCAGTTTTCAAAGGCCGGCTCCCGGCAGCTAACCTAAAATGGCGTCCGGTGTTCTACATTAATTTGTGACCGGAGACCCCCGTGACTGAACCTAAAATGGCGTCCGGTGTTCTACATTAATTTGTGACCGTGTAAACTGAAGACCTACTTCCTGCTGCCCAAGATTGCTCAAAAATGATCAGAAATGATCATTTTTATCATAATTATTATTTATAAAGCCTTTAAAACAACCACAGCTGCAACAAAGTGATGTACACATGAAATTAAGAACATTTAAACACACACAAAAAAAAATAATTATTTTTTTTTTAATACAGTAATTTCATATTTTTATTAAATATGATACGTTCGTAGGTCCCGTTGTTCGTAGGTCGATGGAGTCGTAAGTAGGGTGTTTGCTGTATTCTTAGTTTAGTGAATGTATTATATTCTTAGTTCATGACTTGGATCTTACTAATGTTTTTCTTTACCATTTGTATTTTTGTTGGATGAAACTGGGACCCTGTGTACAGAGTTTCATTCCACCTCATGTACCACATGTGATGTGAATGATAATAAAAATCCTTGAATCCTTATTCTTCTCCAATGAAGGCATTTTACAGTGTATTATTGTGTGCAGCTACACAGCTTTAGTACAGTTGGTTATATAGATTTAAAGGTATTGTGACATGATTTTGTAAATTTGAATATTTGTCAGAACATATATATCTTATATCATTGAGCTCTGGTCGTTTTTGCATAATAAATTATAAACATATTAAAATTTTATTCGAAATTATGCTAAATTTTTCTCTGGTATTTGCTGGGATACGCCCCTGAAATTCCGCGCATTTCCGCAATACGTCATCACCAGTCGTCGTCACCAGTCATCAACGTCACAACGGGCAGAAGGCAGAGCCTTGCCCGTTTATTAGGTGTGTTAACTGCTTGCCATACAGATTCATTTCCTGAAGGATCGCCTTTTATTTGTGTAACTTGAAAAATGCCGTCACGTTGTAGTGCATTTGTGTGTTCTAATATCAGCAGTGAACAAGTGAGCCTTCACAAATTTCCAAAAGATGACAAACTTTGTCAAGAATGGACCAGACAAGGACCGGTGGGTTCCAGGAGTCCTATGTCTGCAGCGACCATTTCACTGCCGATTGTTTTCAGCACCTGGTATAAAAGAATCTTTAGGATTACCAGTAAGATTCAGAAGACTTTTAAAACCGGATGCTATTCCTACTATTTTTAAAAGAAAATCTACAGAAGAAAGTCCCACAGGAGCTACCATGTCGAAACAACGCAGGGACCATCGGAAGACTGTCCAGGAGATGAGTAAGTCTTTGTGTAAACATAATCGGAGGTGTGTAGTGTTTTAGATTATAAACTATTTATTTTACGTGAGTTCATGTTGTTTTACTTTATACACTTTGAGTGTATAAAGCCAATTATCACGGCAGATTATGTTTGTTCGCTGCTAACAAGCTAGCCGAATCAGATAGCTAACACAATAGCCGCGATACAGGCCACGTTGCTAATGATGTATTTTTAAATTATGTCTGCGCCATCAGGTAACATCTGTAGTTTCCTTCTATTCGGGGAGGGATATTAATGAGAGTTTTGGATGATTTACTGTCTTAAAATGATATATCGCTGACGCAACCGGTAATAAGCCGACATAGCAGCTAACAAACATTAGCCGAGTGCCCGGAGCAAACACGTTGCTAATGATGTATTTTTAAATTATGTCTGCGCGATCAGGTAATTCTTTTTATTCGGGGAGGGATATTAATGAGAGTTTTGGATGATTTACTGTCTTAAAATGATATATCGCTGACGCAACCGGTAATAAGCCGACATAGCAGCTAACAAACATTAGCCGAGTGCCCGGAGCAAACACGTTGCTAATGATGTATTTTTAAATTATGTCTGCGCGATCAGGTAATTCTTTTTATTCGGGGAGGGATATTAATGAGAGTTTTGGATGATTTACTGTCTTAAAATGATATATCGCTGACGCAACCGGTAATAAGCCGACATAGCAGCTAACAAACATTAGCCGAGTGCCCGGAGCAAACACGTTGCTAATGATGTATTTTTAAATTATGTCTGCCGATCAGGTAATTCTTTTTATTCGGGGAGGGATATTAATGAGAGTTTTGGATGATTTACTGTCTTAAAATGATATATCGCTGACGCAACCGGTAATAAGCCGACATAGCAGCTAACAAACATTAGCCGAGTGCCCGGAGCAAACACGTTGCTAATGATGTATTTTTAAATTATGTCTGCCGATCAGGTAATTCTTTTTATTCGGGGAGGGATATTAATGAGAGTTTTGGATGATTTACTGTCTTAAAATGATATATCGCTGACGCAACCGGTAATAAGCCGACATAGCAGCTAACAAACATTAGCCGAGTGCCCGGAGCAAACACGTTGCTAATGATGTATTTTTAAATTATGTCTGCGCCATCAGGTAACATCTCGTTTCTTTTTATTCGGGGAGGGTTTATTAATGAGAGTTTTGGAAGATTTACTGTCTTAAAATGATATATCTCAGACGTGACCGGTGTCAGGGACTCTTGTTAGCCAAGATAGCTTCTAAAAATATTAGCCGAGAGCCCGGAGCAAACACGTTGCTATGTATGCATTTTTAAATTATGTCTGCGCCATCAGGTAACATCTGTAATTTTTTTATTCAGGGAGGGTTTATTAATGAGAGTTTTGGAAGATTTACTGTCTCAAAATGATATCTCAGACGCGATAGGACATGCTCCGCCATTATTATTTAAATGCACGTTGGAGCGTGCCTTCCCGTTGTCACGTCAAGATGACATTTTGCGGAAATGCGCAGATTTTTAGGGGCGTATCCCAGAGAAAAAAACTACCATAACTTGGAATAAAAATTTAATATATTTATAATTTATTATGCAAAAACGACCAGAGCTCAATGATATAAGATATATATGTTCTGACAAATATTCAAATTTACAAAATCATGTCACAATACCTTTAAGTCACAGACAAAGGTCAGTGCAAGACCATTGTCAATCTGGAGACCTAACTAAACCTTCCAGTCAGTTGTAGCAATAAACCAAGGTAAAATGTTTTCCTGGTTGCTTCTATTAATATATTTTTGACAATTTGTGACACCAATTGTCAAGCAGGAAACAATGTTTTTAACAAGTACTACAAAACAGCCCAATAAGCAAAAAAAAGAAAAAAAGCTTGCTGTACAACATGAGGAATAGTCTCTTGTTTATAGCAGGGGATCCATACCCTGAAGACCCGCAATGTACCATAAAGAAAATGATAAGTCACAGTGTTGGGAAAACAGTTCAGCCTTCAATAGAGCTGTAACAGCACAGCACTCATTTAAAAAAAGAACAGCATTAACTCAAGTGCTTCTGGTGACATTAAGAAAAAAAAGCACAGAAGTCCTTCTCTGCTTTCCTCAAACCTTGATGTTGACCAGTACCTATCTACTTACACTTCATCTTACAGAGAAAGGAACTACAGAATCAGTCATGTCAATATTTGGCAAAAAGTTTAAAAATACTTCTGAAATTTAAAGACCGTGTAAAGTGAATTTCAATATTTTCTTAAATAAACATTATAAATGTGATAATTGTAATCTTGTAAATGAGTAAAAAGTCTCAAAATTGTAGCTCAATTAATTTTGGAGTTATAGAGCAAACTGTGTATAAACATATTTCTATTTCAGGATTTTTTAGGCGTGTTTTAAACGTGACCGCGTTTCGTCACGCGGTCCTCATTAGTATAGCCCCACCCCCTGCTGCTCCAGTCATATAAATTGTTCTTCGCATGGGTGGAGCCGTTCACTCGCGAATCGCAGATAGCATCAGATAGCAATAGCATAGATATTTTGTTCATTGTTAGCTAGCTAATCAATTATGCCTCGTTCCTGCATCTTCCCTGGATGTTTTAATGGTCAGGGCACCTGCTACTGACCGTCTCCCTCCTCAGCCTCCGGACACCGCCGCCGCCTTTCCTGTTTCTTTTCTTTCTTTTTTTTATTGCTAAGCCTGTGCCCTACAAGTTCACAAGCTCCTTTTTTGCTAAGAAAATGCGACAGGTCCATTGCATACTTAGTTATCAACGTGATTACTCTTTATTTTAATCACCAACACAGCCCCCGCATGCGATGTGTCGGGTCGGACCGGGTGCAGCCGCGCGAGTCCGCTCATCTTCTAAACACAGAACAGCGGAGTTATGAATTATAGTTGTGTCCTCAACTTTTAAAATAAAACCAGAGTTGTTTGTGCACTAAAAACAGCGTAACTCTTGGAAAAAGGAGCAAACAGAGCAGGTTTACTGATGAACCTGTCTTCCTCCTCCACACACAGTTCAGCTCTGAGCGAGAGGGTCCTCCTACTTGCTCTGAGCTGCAGAACTGCGCTGAAACCACGCCCACGCGCTGACACGCCCCCACCGTTCCAGACCCTGGGAAAATCATGTTTTTTCCTTATATTTGAGACTTAATTTTATAAGGTAAACAATGTTTTTAATCAGTCAGATTTATATGGGTGATTAATAACACATATTTATGCCGTGTGACAAACTCAAAACACAAATTTAATTTTACTTTACACGGTCTTTAAAGGTTCAGTATGCAGTTTCTGTAGAACTGCAGCACTTAGAAATATTTTCAACAGGCAAAGCATTCTGATCCCTCCCCCTCAGAGCCATATATGGCTCTGCCCCCTTGTGGTCTGTTAAATTTCAAATTCAAGCTCTGTTTTTATTGGCTGATTCAAATTCAAGCTCTGTTTTTATTGGCTGGTTACAAACTCTGTTTTTATTGGCTGGAAAATGGTGGGTCACCTTTTCTTTTTAGAAATGCTTATTTACCACCTGGAGAAGCAAGGGGACAATATATTTTTTTTTTTTTCAGAGATTACCTGGCTAACATCAGTCTGTCAGGAGGTAGTGACAGAGTGAAGAAATATGTTCATAAAAAAAGCTACATACTGAAGCTTTAAGTGGTAAGATCTCTGCAATAATGGTTAATTAAATGTAATAAATTATGTAAAGGCAGGCAAACACAAGAATCAGCATATTGATCAGGTCACCCAATCCTGACCTTACAGCTGTGTTTACCTTAGAGCAGAGAGGGAGTTACCACACAGTACCGGTAAACAAACTAGGATGACAACTATAATGACTTTTACTTTGAGATTTGCTATTTAAACTATTGGATGAAAATTCTGACACCAAAATATAACTACAGTACCGTATCTGTAAATTAGACTAACAAAGTTCTCTGAGCAGCCTCTTTTGTTGTTTGGGAGGTGTTGTTTGTCAATTTACATACAGTTTTGTGTCTTCTAACAGAGACCTCAAGGGAACCTCCTACTGTTAGGTGTGATCTTTCAATTTACATGTATGTGTTACAAACCCCCTTTTGTTTAAGCTGGGATGTGTCGTTTTGTCAATTTAAATAGAATGGGCATTTTAGTTAATTTGTGGTGTTATCTCAGTTTCCAATTTCATATGTTGGTGCGTGACTTGTAAGCCTGTATAAAACTTCTCGTTCTCACAGCTTCCATTCAGAATTGAAAAAGACTTCTGGACAGAAGTCGAAACGTTTTCTGCAACAAATAAAGTCCAGTTGATCCTGTATTGAACGCCTTTTTTGATTTCATCATGTCCTGGACGACTGAGAATCTTCACCAGCATACAGTACCGTGGGATATCCGATCATTCTCAATCAGTTCATCTGGACAGAATGATCGGATTTGATACCTGGACTATTGAGCATTAACTTTCTTACCGTGGGATATGTTTCTAGGACTCATAAAAAAACAGTACAGTAGTCCCTCGCTACTTTGGGTTCGTTTTTCGCAGTTTTTCAAAGTAAGATTGGACATGACACAATTGGCTGATTTGATGGATGAGCCATGGATTGTTTATTTAAAATAAATTATTTTTAATGTTTTTGCACCAGTGTTCACCCCACATCAAAAGTGTAGGGGGAAGCTCCCTCCTGCAGCCTGTCATGATCTCCTTCTCTGCCACACACACATTTCTCCTGCTGCATCGGCTTTGTTAAGGGTTAACCCTTTGCTGTCCAGATGCACCAATCGACTTTTGTCTTCCAACTTAAAATTCAAAGTATGTCATATGGTAAAATCGTCATAATCACAAAATATAAAAGGATTTAAACATCAAGGTTCATGCTCAAAAATCCAGGTAAAACATACAATGTAAAAAAAAAAAGTTTAAAATCAACTGTCCAGATTAACTGAGTTACTAGCCCCTTTCATAAGACATGTCGGTCCGGCTTTTATGCGGGTTCAAGTCTCCAAAGAGCATTCAGAAAACACGCAAACGCGGTTTGGCGGATTAAATTGACGCGCCTTTGATCCCCCTCTGACCCGCCACGGTTCATAGTGTCAGCCCCGGATCTGAGCCGCGCAGACCACTTATGAATGCAAGACGCACGATCCGCGCTCAGAATACAGATGCCATCAGTGTGCGACTGCAGTCAACAGGCAGATTTATATTAAAAATGACACGAAACCACTGTATAAACTAGTTTCGCTTTTGTTTCCCCTCTAGCAGCGGCGCAGCGCGCTGAGTGTGTGTGCGTGTGAGTTTGAATAGGTTCTATTTGGGGTCTCGTGAACACGTTTGTGTGTGTGTGTGTGTGTGTGTGTGCGCGCGCGTCCATTCATTTATTGCTGAGGAAATATTTAAAATAACACGACACGACTGTAAGCTAGTTTCGCAGTTTTCCCCCCTCTAGCAGCGGCGCAGCGCGCTGAGTGTGTGTGTGTGTTTCTCTTTTTTTCCCCTCTCTCTCGCAGCGACTCTGTGTGGGGTCTTCAAAACGTCAGGTGTGTGTGTGTGCTGCGCGTGGGCTGGAGTCAGACATCAGCTGTACATTTATTATGAGGAAATATTTAAAAAGACACGACAACTTGTAAACGTCTGACGTCTGTCCCACGTCGCGGTCGAGTCCAGCTGTGCTGCACGCCTCTTTTGAAGCCGCGTTGCGGCTTCTTTTCTTTTATTGTCTAAAGCTTTTGACACTGTGGATCATAACATCCTGTGTCATAAGCTCTCAGAAATCGGTTTCTCTGATCACACCATCGGTTGGTTTTCTAACTATCTTTCCAATCGGAGGCAATGTGTTCAACATAACGGTACTTCTTCCAGCTATTTAACAGTTAAAAATGGTGTACCACAAGGCTCAGTTTTAGGACCCACTCTCTTTACAATCTACATAGCTAATGTAGGTCACTGCATCCCTGATGCATCCTTACATTTCTATGCTGATGATACAGTTGTTTACTGCCGAGCTAAAACAGTTGCTAAGGCTTTCCTGTTACTGCAATCTGCTTTTGACATCATCCAGTCAGATTTGTTCCGTCTCAAACTTGTCCTAAATGCTGATAAAACAAAAGGGATGTTTTTTTCAAATAGGAAGGCGGTTCCAGCAGATCCTCCTCTGATTTTATCTTCAAATGGTGTCCCTATTGAGTTTGTTGATTCCTATAAATATCTGGGTATCCTGATTGATTCACATCTCTCTTTTAAACTCCACGTGGAAAACCTAGTGAAGAAACTGAAAGTTAAACTGGGTTTCTTTTTCAGAAACAGATCATGTCTATCACTGAATGTCAGGAAACGCCTTGTGTCTGTGACTTTCCTTCCCTCCATTGATTACGGTGACATTCTCTACATGAATGCTCCTACAAGCACCCTGCGGATGTTGGATGTTGTCTATCATGGTGCACTAAGATTCATAACTGGTTGTGATTATCGTACCCACCACTGCACCCTGTATTCACTGGTTAACTGGACATCATTAACCTCACGCAGACTCTTCCACTGGTACATTTTCATCTTTAAATCACTTCTTGGTCTGCTGCCCTCATACATCTCCTCCTACATGTCTTTGCGTGAGTGCAGCTACAGTGTGCGCTCTCAGGACATGATTACCTGCAGTGTTCCGTCAGTGAGGACTGAACTTGGAAAAAGGGCCTTCTCCTACTCCGCTCCTGCTTCATGGAATATCTTACAAAAAGATCTGAAGCTCTCGACCTTGACTTCTCTAAATGGTTTTCAGAATCTGTTGGAATCCTGGCAAAAACCAATGCAGATTTGTTCCTGTCTTTGATTTTATACGTCTACCTTATAATGTTTTGCTAGTTTTTTGATACTTTGTTAAAAAAAAAATTTCTTTTGTTTTTTTCTCTCTTTTGTTTTCTATTGTTTATTGTTTGTTTGTTTATTGTTTATTGTTTAAGGAAATTCTACCACTGCTGTTCATTGTTCTTTAGTAGGGATGTGCCGATCGATCGGAAACCGATCAATCGTCACCGATAATCATTAAAGCGGATGTGATCGGCTTTTGCCTTCAATTACCGATCACAGAGCCTGTGATGCGAAGTTTGCTAACTGCAAAACGTGCGACGAAAAAGTACCTCGTGGAGGAAGTTCAACGAAGTCCTTCAACACAACAAACCTAATTCGTCATTAAAATGTTTTAATAGTTTTAATAACTTACCAAAAGCCGTCTGCCAGCGCCCCCATAAGCAACACCTGTTAGCATGTAGCTCCACCGAGTAGCTCCACCGAGTCCGCTCCGCTGCGCAGTTACGGGCAGTCCAGTTTAGCTGCGGCTTCAAAAAGGCTGTCGGCTTTGTTATTCCAAGTTAGCTGGGTGTCCCCCGATATCTTCTGCTTCCAGTCCGACATCGAGGCGAGCTCCAGGAACCTCTGATCGCACAAAGCCGGCTGTCTGCTGCAGGTCCGGTTTAGCATGTTAGCCTTAGCTCATACCATGAGCTGCTGGTCTCGCGCGGCGCTGTAGGAACGCTCGGCGGTGTGATCGCAGCTGCTGCTCCAGTCCTGAGACATTCACAGAGTTCAGAGGAGTGTTTCCAGTTAATTTATCCGTATGAGGCATCCTCTTATGGGAGAAACAGTCCTCCAAAAGCCGACTGCCGAGTGTGGAACTGAATGTAAAATGGCGGAGGCGGTATTTCCTGGTTCTTCTTCTTCTTCTATAGAGTTGAATGGCGGTTGGCGAACTCATATTAAGCGCATTACCGCCACCTGGTTCCCGCAGGAAGTTGTTCAAAAAAGCACGAAATTATTTAAAAATAATAATAATGATACTTTACGTATTTATAAAGCCATTTGTAAAAACAGCCAACAGTGCAGCTTTAAGTAGCAAATGGGGTATTTTAGTTTTTTATATGAAGTAATAGATGTGTTTTTTTTTAAAAACAATAAAAAACCTTTTTTTTTTATTGAAAGTTAGTAAGGTAAACATTTTTCTTTGATAATGCAGTTGATAATTACTTTTATTTACTTTGTTCTCTGAAATAAATTAGTAAAAATATGTTTTTGTCTGAATTATGGTGATTTTATGGTTCTGAAAATAACATGAGTGCTGCTTCTGGCTACAAGATCTGAAAAGTTTTCAGATCTTGTAGCCAGAAGCAGCACTCATAAATTACAGGTAAGCCATTTGATCGGTGATCGGTGATCGGTTTGTGTGATCGGCTCACATATAGGCAATCGGTTTTTTGATCGGTATCGGTGATCGTCACACATAGGTGATCGGTATCGGTATCGGTTTCAAAAAACCTGATCGGCACATCCCTATTCTTTAGTTTTAGCAGGTCGCTTTCGTAAATGAGCCCATGAGGTTCAAAAGATTTACCTGACTAAATAAAGGTTGAATGAATGAATGAATTTGAGCTGGACCAACCCGCATTCAACTGTGGTCTTATGAATGACCCGATGGGCATTAAAGCCGGACTGGTCGGTGCGGGAATAGCGTGGGTCTGACTTATGAAAGGGGCTATTGTTAAAAGTGTTAAGTTTGAACCGCGAAATCTTCAACATGTTGAATGCTCGGTTTGGAGGTGGAAGCCGGTTCACGTGCACGAAAAAACGCTACTCAGCACGCTCAACACGCACGCGACCTGACGCCAGACACCAGGAGGTGCCTGGAAGTGCGTCCACCATTGACTTTACATGGAGGCTGGAAGCTTTGGAGGTAAAAACGCTGCTCGGTGTGAGCACACCATAACCGTTGATGTCGTGCTGCACTTCTCTTCTCTACAATTTTAATTAAAAATAATTTAAATACTGTAATATTTTAAATAAACAAGCCATGCTGCGTGGATTGTTTATTTAAAATATTACAGTATTTAAATGTCAATTGTTTGTTTAAGGAGGGAGATTGGGAGTAACAGGTGATGATAGAGTGTGATTACAGCCTAGCATGTCATGACAAACATTACTGTACTTGAACTTGGACTACTGTGTCCCTACTTTGCAGTTTTTCCACTTATCGCAGGGGGACAAGGTATGGAACACCCATGATAAACAAGGGACTACTGTATATGTAGTAGAGGCTGCCATCTTTAAGGTCAGCATCTGACCAACATCATCATGGCCTTTTAGGAACCAGAGTTGACAATACAGGACTCTAAGGTATCACGTATGCAGCAATAATGTCTGTATTGATTTCAGTGTTTCCAGTACCATTATCCAAGGAGGGTGGGCGGCCCGCCCTGTCAACAGAACCGAGAGCCCTGTCCACTGAAATGTCCTTCACCCACAACACCCGCCCCCCAGCTAGCACGCAACACAGGCATGCAAAGCTGAGCTGCAAGGCAAAGCTCTTTGTTTAACAGATGAAACAAGGTTGTTGATTCAGGCAGTCAAAATAAGTTCTCTACAGGGTAGTGGGGCTCTCCCATGATGACAGGGTGTCACCTAGACACCTGCCTATTGAGGTTTTCCTGGAATGTCCATCTGGGAGAAGACCATATGAAAAACTGCAGGAAACGCTGGAGAGACTATGCCTCTCAGGTTGTCATTCCCGATCTGTTACGGAAGCACAATCTGTAGTGTACTTCCGGGTTGCACGGATCACCGTTGTTTATTAATAAAAACTGTCTTATTTACTTAGAAAAGTATGTGCTTTATCTCAGACAATGTTCATGTAGCTAATTTACGCCACTCGTATTTCTGTTACAAATCATTGGTTAACATGATGTGCAATGTGCAACGCATTAGACCTGACCCCCAGCCTAGGCTGAATGAGAAAAACCTTGCAAGATACAGAATGAATTGTGTCCATGGTGAAACAGTGCCGCTCAGTGGTGAAGCTGCTTATCATTTTAACCATGACATAAATATGTCAATGACTTTAACAGAAATATGAGTGGTGTAAATTAGCAACATGTAAATTGGCGGCGATAGAGCACATACTTTTTTCTAAGTAAATTAAGACTGTTCTTATTCATAAATGGAATTATACCAGTATATTTTCCTTAATCTAGTATATTCAACGGCGATCCGTGCGACCCGCAAGTATTCTTTTTAGCGAATGCGCAAATGAGCTACGCTATGGATCGGCCTCCGTAACAGATCGGGGAATGACACAGCTTGCCTGGGAGCAGTGAGGAGCAGTGGGAGCCACCTTGTCAACAACAGGACCAAGTGATCCGCCTACCAAATTCTCCACCTCCCACTACATGCAGCTCCACCACTTTTGGATGGGGAGCGGAGATTGTAACAGCTCAGTTCAGACTCCAAACCGCTACAACCTACATACATAGTGCTCCACTGCCCCGCCCCCCACCTACATCGACAAACGCTGAAGAGATGAGCACAATCCTAATGCCGGGTACCGACCAAACGCGTTTCGGCCGGCGGAAGCGGCCGGTTTACATTGAAAGTCTATGTGGAGACACGTCGAGGCGCGTCAAATCGTGAAGCGGCGCGTTTTGAGTGTTTGAAGCGGCGCGCAACGGCACGCGGCGGTGCGCAGCAGTTCATTTCCGCGCACGCGACACAGCCGAAGCGCCGATCAGCGTCGAGCCGCCAAAGTTCGCCTAGTCAACCTTTGGTTGCTCGACGTTGCTAGACGCGTCGCAGCAACCAATCGGGAGAGACTCTGCTATGTGATGACGCAACGACAACAGGACTTTTTTTGGACTTTTTAAACTTACCCCATCGAGCCTCCATGAAGAAACCAGCCTCCGGTAAGAAACTTGGCATTTTTACAGTTGCTGCTGTCCGCTCGAGCATACGATCACCCCAAACATAAAAAAAAAACGTTTTAATCTCAACAAAGGCTTTTGGAGCTGCAGTTCGGCTCGTAGAAAACCCGCTCAAGTAGTAACGAGGCTCACGTGCAGCTGATTTTATCTGCCCGGTGTGCATGACACGAACAACCCGACCGGAAAAGGAGCCAGACCCCCTCCTCTGCCTCCTCCCAGTGCGCGTCATCAGACGCGTCTTCAGTGGCTTCAGTGTGAACAGTGACAAGCGGCCAAAATGGGACGGCAGGAGCGTTTTGACGCGTTTGGTCGGTACCCGGCATAAGGCAAGTAACCTAGGGGAAACACTACTGGGAGTGCCATTTGGCACTTTTACACTGTCTCAACTCTCTTCAGTTCTGTACCACACCACACCAGTTAAAGTCTTGCCCACTGCAGTACCCACCCCCACATAGACCGGTTTATGAGACCATCTAGTTTGAGGTTGAAAGCGGGCTGCTCTGAAAAGCCAAATTTGACGTAAGCAGACAGAAGCCGTTGATTTGCTAGTGGAGCTCTGTCACTGGATGACCTGCCCAGCAAAATTGCAAACCACTGAACCAACAATTACTTTCATTTTTGCATTCAGCGTGTGTTATTTTATTTATTTTCTGGTATGGACGCTCCAAAGATATTGCTGTGGACAAATGATGAGGTACAGACCTTCCTAAATTTATTGGCCGGTGTTAGGATTCAGCGTGAGCTGAATGGCACCACAAGAAATGAGCACATTAATGAGAGATATCAGAGATGATGGCACAAAATGGCTCCACCCTGAGTTATAAGCAATGCCAGGATAAGCTAAATGAATTGAAGTCCAATTATAAGGTGTTTAAGGACTACAACAGGTGGAGTGACTCAAATACAAAATTGACCTGTTACGATGCCGCACACTTTGCATTGACAATCCCACCCACAAAGCGAGGAAACGAGTCATAGTGGCAAATCACCTCCACCTGAGAAGAATCGATAACAAGAAAGCCAAATGGAGTTGCGCTTATCAATGGCAAAGCAGCTTTAGAGTCCTGAAGAACCCGTGGCTGTGATTAGTGCATTAACAGAGTACCCGAGTTTGACAGATCGAGTGCTTTGACTTCTATCGAGGCTTTTTTGTCCACCTCGGGTACCCGTAGTACGTCACATTTCACAGCGCGCGAGGTAGCTTTTAGCTTTTAGTAGACGCTACAAAATGGATTCCTGTGTGCGCACGGATGTAAATGGAGCAGGCCGTCTTGTCAAAAAGGTAAAACAGTTTATAATTTTTAATTTTTTTTTTTTTTTCAGTTATTAAACATTTACATCAACATTTTTCATCGCTTGCTTCACAGACAAATGTTATTGGTATAGTTTAACCAAATCTATCACATTTATGCATGGTTAATTTTCTTGTCTGTATGGCTTTGCGTGGAATGTCTTTCGGTCTCTATCCATGAACTTAAAATAAACACATATATGAAAAGGTAAAATAATAAGAACAAAAAGTCAGTGTCGGAGAGTGTTGTAGCAGCAAGTGTGGCAATACATGAAATCTGTGAGTCAGCGAAAAAATAATTTTATAAATTGCGCTACTCATTGAATCATCCTGTTGATTTTCTTTGCTCTGACCACCGTAGTAGATTGTGACAGCAGGGGGCAGTGTTGCATTGCAGGTCACATATATAACACGGCCGAAACGGCTTCCTTTCTCTCGTTTCACAAACAAAAAGCAGCAAATATTCATCTCTCTAGCTATTAAAAACCTATAAACACAATCTCTAAAAGTAAACCTAAATTGCACAGCACTGCAGGCGTGGTACGGTGTGGCTGTGGCCCCATTTGTTTTTTAAGTTTCGGTTCAGCGCCTTACTTTCACTTTTAATATTAATATTAATAACTAATAGTTTTGTTTTTCCTGTGACTTATCTGCAGTATGATAAATGATAGGAGCATAATAAATGCTCCCAATGTTTTGTTGGTCTTTTTTTTCTTTTTGTAAAGACGTTTTTTATGCATTTATATTTATTTATTTATTTTGCATCATAAGACACTGTGACGTCATCGGCTACTCGAGTGCCGTTCCAGTTTTTTTATGTTAATGTCGAGCTTAAAAATTATGTACTCGTTCAACCCCTACCTGTGATAGAAATGTCATGGCTGCCGCCTCTGCGATGACTCCTGATCAAGCAGCAGGCAATGAATGGATGTAAGTCTTAATTATAATAGTTCACTAATGCTGTTCAGAAAATCTATTTCGTTTATTTTATTTATTTAAATAGGGACATTGCACATTAATAAACATTACCCAGTAAATGTTTCAGATTTAAACACTGGAGCCAAGTTCCATCCCTAGCTGGTTGGTGGTACAAACTACAGAAAGGAATAGGATGATATGGAATACAAAAAAAGACAAAAACTAACAGTACACATGCAATAGTAAGACCAAAAGTTACATATAAGACAAATGCAATGAGATAAGTAATCCATGATAAATATCCTCTTCCTGCTAAAAATACAGAAAAAAGTGCACATAGTATATTCAGGTATCTATGTTGTTCAGCGTGAAGTGGAGGCCATCATCAAGAAAATGAAGCCTTCATCCTGCGCCCTGGATCCCTTCCCCTCGTCTCTCATAAAATCCAATCACTCTGCAATAAGCCCACTAATCACTCAAATAATAAATCAGTCTCTACAATCTGGTCATGTTCCACTGCCTCTAAAAACTGCCATCATTAGGCCTCTTCTGAAAAAATCTAATTTGGATCCCGACATTTTTTCTAATTACCGCCCAATTTCACACCTCCCTTTTCTGTCTAAAGTGCTGGAAAAAGCAGTTGCTGCTCAGCTGCAGGACCACCTACAACAACACTCCCTGTATGAGAAGTTCCAGTCTGGATTCAGGGCAGCTCACAGTACTGAGACTGCATTGCTGAGAGTTACCAATGATGTCCTCATGGCTGCTGACACTGGTTCTCCCTCCATCCTTGTCCTCCTTGACCTCACTGCAGCCTTCGACACTGTGGACCATAGTATCCTCCTCCACCGTCTTCATGTGGAGGTCGGTCTCTGTGACACTGTCCTGGACTGGTTCAAATCTTTCCTCTCCAATAGGCTGGAATGTGTTAGTCTTGGCAATGCCACGTCCCAGACAGTCTGTAACCGTGTTTCCATCCATTTTCATTTCGAATTTTGAGCTAATTTTTGAAATCTCGCAAATATGTAAATACAAATTAATGCGAAGCAGAAGTGTTTCCATCTACTGGCTTGTAGCGCATCTACCAAGCCACGCACAGCGTCATTACGTCAGACGTCAGCGTCATTACGTCAGACGTCAGCACTGCGCATGTCTACAGTAAACAGGAAGTAGCGGTTGAAAACAGAACCCGGCCACACATCTCGTCAAAATGGAGAGAATATTTCAGGTACGTGTTGCTATCGGGCAAGTTGTATTTATTCTGTCATGCCAACTAGTTTTAGCGATGTTACATGTTGTCCGGAGCGGAAACAGCTGAACGTCACGTGACGTGAATGTTCGCTACGGCAGAACTGAGTCGGAAAATCTGTTTCCATCTGTCGTTTTGCGCATCTGCTCATTTTCGAAGATCCCAAAAACCACCTCAAGCGAGCGTATAAACTTTTTGGCGAAGTTGAGGAAGTAAATTCGGATTTTGCCGTTTCCATTAAGCTTTTCTGCTGCGATACTTCAAAATGCGCAGCTAGAAACCTTGATGGAAACACGGCTTGTGTCTCCTGTGGTGTCCCTCAGGGGTCAGTTCTGGGGCCCCTGCTGTTTTCCCTTTACATGCTGCCTTTAGGTCAAATTATTAATCAGTTCAACATTTCTTTTCACTGTTATGCCGACGATACACAGCTTTACATCAGGACTGGAGCATCCTCATCTTCCCCATTGTCATCTCCATCTTCACTCACTGCCCTCTCTGCCTGCCTGGAGGAAATAAGGGCATGGATGAATCAGAACTTTCTTCAATTAAACTGCTCCAAGACTGAGGCCATACTGATTGGCACCCCTCACCAGGTACAAACATCTACTATAACAACAATTTCCTTTTCTGGACAAGACATCCCCCTCTCCACCTCTGTTACAAATCTTGGAATAAAAATGGACTCTCATCTTACATTTGAAAATCACATTAAGCATCTGTTTAAAACCTGCTTCTTCCATCTTCGAAACATCTCCAGACTTCGCCCATCCCTAACTTTTTCCGATGCTGAGAAGCTCATCCATGCTTTTGTCTCCTCCAGGCTCGACTACTGCAACTCCCTGTTTATTGCAACTCCCTGTTTACTGCAACTCCCTGTTTATTGCCTGATCAAGAAAGGTCATCAGAGACTCTACTTCCTCAGACGGCTGAGACGAGCTGGTCTGAGCAGCCCAGTCCTCACCTCCTTCTACAGGTGTGCAGTGGAGAGCATCCTGTGCTCCAGCATCAACGTGTGGCATGGAGGCTGCACAGTTGAAGAGAGGAAAGCTCTACAGAGAGTGGTGAAGGCTGCACAGAAGTCTGTTGGAGTCAGTCTCCCCACCATCACAGACATTTACACCTCCAGATGCAGGAAAAGAGCCACCTGCATCATGAAAGACCTCACTCACCCAGCACACTCACTCTTTGCCCCACTCCCCTCAGGACGGAGGTTGAGGAGCATCAAAGTGTAGAACCACTAGACTGAGGAACAGCTTCTACCCTGAGGCTGTTAGACTCATGAATAAATAAAAATAAAATAAAAAATAAACACTGCAAAATATCACATCATACTGATGCTGATCTGTTTTCTTGTTGCTGTATTCATCTGTGTTCATCTGTGACCATCTGCTCATACAAACTCATGTTCGTGCTGCTGTTTATTCCCACTATATTAAGCTTAGTGTATTACTAGTTGATGCTTTTCTTAGTTAGTTCTAGATGTTATTACTGTTTTTCTCTTTCATTTGTTGTTGGATGTAACTGGGACCTCGTGTACATAATCTCGTTTTCATCTCATGTACCACATGCGGTGCAAATGACAATAAAGACTCTCTGACTCTCTGACTCTGATTGGAATCCCTGGCAAATACCTTCAGAAGCTTCAATATATTCAAAACAGTGCAGCAAGGATTTTGTTGAGAGTTCGTAAATTTGAACATATTACACCCATTCTCCATAACCTTCATTGGCTTCCTGTCGCCTACAGAATTCAGTACAAAACTGCTCTCATTACACATCAATGCTTACACGGAACTTCACCAGATTATCTAAAGGACATTCTTATTCCATACTCATCCACCCGGTCTCTGCGGTCACAGAACAGTAATCTCCTTCACATTCCGAGAACCAAATTAAGGACCATGGGAGACCGGGCTTTCAGTGTGGCTGCCCCCCGCCTGTGGAACTCTCTTCCTGACTGCCTGAGAGCCCCACAGTCACTGGTTGACTTTAAGAGCGGCTTGAAGACCTTTCTTTTCAACCGAGCATACTCTGCCTCCTCATGATTCTATCTTTGATCTTAGTTGATACTGTTATTGATTTTACTTGTTTTATTACTTGTTTTATTGACATTTAATTCTGTTGCACTTTGTAGCACTTTGAGATTTTCATTAATGAAAAGTGCGTTATAAATTAAATTCATTATTATTATTATTATTATTATTATTATTATTATTA